>BMAO01038033.1:0-26614 GCA_019973975.1 Trichonephila clavata | reverse complement strand
CTGTTCAAAAAGTATCGAGACTGAATTTATTATGCAAAAACATACATACATAAACACGTTTTGAGTCAATCTCCTTCGAAATATGCTCCATTGGCAGTAACACACTTGGCCCAACGATGTTTCCAGTCCTCGAAACATTTCTGGAACTCAGACTTTGGGATGGCCTGAAGCTGCTGTGTCGAATTCTGTTTTATGGTTTCAATGTCCTGAAACCGGTGTCCTTTTAAGGTGTTCTTGATCTTAAAAAGAGGAAAAATCAGCACCACAGCCTTCACTTGTGGAATCTTGTCCTCATTGCGAGAGGTGGATGGGCGTCCAGAATGGGGATCACTGTTCACTGATTGACGACCCTCCTTGAATCGCCGGAACCACTCGAAAACCCGAGCACGACTCATTGCCTCATCTCCAAATGTTGTTTTCATCATCTCGTAGGTTTTGGTGCCCATTTTACGGAGCTTAAAGCAAAACTTGATACAGATTCGCTAATCCGTGTTTTCACACATTTTCTTTTTTCGACGAACGCACGCAAACACTCCACGTGAAAGAAGTCAGTGTGACTGAACGGCGCGCTGTACAGACCTGCCGAATTTTGTGAGACAAGGTGAAATATGCGCGTGCATGATGCGCACAGTCCCTCCGCTGGGGTTTTCTCGAATAAATAGAATAAATTCAGTATCGATACTTTTGAACAGCCTTCGTATATGGCAATATTTTCTTCACAAAATATCTACGGATAAAAATCACATCATGGATTTTGTCCATCAGGTCCTGACACATGGTGTCAGTATAAGAAGGCTCAACTGGAAATAAAGTTTATCTCCACAAACATAAACTTCCAGTTGATGTTGTTGAAGCCACTTAGGCCTATTTTTAGGGACCTTTCGGTCCAGAATATTGAAAAGGTGCTTGCATGGAAACATGCAGAATCCGAATGAAAGCATTAATAATATTATTTGGTCTCGTGTCCCTAAAAAGACATTTTGTGCACATAGAAACACTTTCCTTGTACATATGATGCTATTGCATCCTTTAATAAAGGGAATGCAAAAGCTGGATATTTTAAAAAAGACTTAACATATAGCCAGGATATTATGCGACATGCTGCATGGAACTTCTCGACAAAGAGAGGATTACAAGAGCAAGATATGCAATTTACAGAAAACTAAGGAGATTAGAAAAATAAAAGACTTTAAAAGAATGAAACAAAAAGATGAAAATTTAAAAAATGCTGAAAATTTGGAATATGGAGCTGGAATGTTTTGATAAGTTAACTTTTTTTTTTTATAAAAATGTGTTTTTCTCAAAATGTCATTTTTGAAGGTTCGATGTACCTTTTCTCAGAAAGTATATATCTGATGTCAGCAAAATTTACATGACACATTCTTTATATATTCTAGTATATACTGAAATGAGCTTTTAACAAAATTTTGTTTATATTTTTTTATAATTTTTTTCTGTCGAAAAACACTGTTTTCTCACTATACATCAAATAAAATTAAAAAAAAAATTAATGGAAATTTCAAAAAAAGCTCATTTTAGTATAATATTAAATGTATGTTTAACTTGCGAAAAAAATTTGGGGATTGTATTTCCAACAGGTGCTTAGAAAAGGTACATTGAAAAAGGCCTTTTTAACATTATCAGTATAGAGGGTTTCGATAGCTCTTAAACTTCGATAACCTTCAATTATTATAACTCTAACTTCAGTATCAGCCTGTCGACTATCGACCACCTCTCTCTCTCTTCACTTGACTTTAATCAGCAATTCACATTTATATAAATCACCGTTCCTCCATGGAAAGAAATTTTATAATTTTCAATAGTTAAGAGATTCTCCAAGAGGATTAGTAGGAATTGCAAATAGAGGATCCATTACACAGTTATTAATTTAATTATCAGTTATTATTGCTAATTATCATTTTGAATTTTGTTTGTTCAAATTTTACTTTCATGAGACAACTGCCTAGTAAAAATATGAATAGATTTATTTCAAATGTTAACACTATTTGATTTTATTATAAAATATTTTTCTATTTGCAACAGCTTTTTTTATTTTCCGCAAGAACACTTGGCATGAGTCATTGTTCAATTTCTAACACAATTTACTTACTTTTTATTGGTTCAAATCTTTGAAAACCTAATCTATTCGTGAAAAGCTTTTCGGAGTTGTTTCTATTTATCTAATTTAAAAGTATGTATTTCCTTTAATCTGACTTTTGAGATTTTTTCATCTTAAGTTATTTTCTTTTAGAAGAATTCCTATAAATGGCTAGCTATGCTCAACATAGTTTTTGTTTCCATTTTTTATAATGAGATGTTGCTCGTAATAGGCTTAATTTCCTAGGTTTCATAACTGGTCTCAGGGTAATAACAATAAAAAGTGCAACGCAAGGACTCTTTTTACTGGAAATTTTTTTGAGCATTAGCATGAATTTTTTTTCTTTACCAATCATCCATTACTAAGTCTTTTTCCTCATAAGAATAGATTCTCTAAGATTAACAATTATACTTAAATTTTTTTTCTCGAATATGTCTTAAAGTATAATTTTTTTTGCAGTTGTAATGAAATTGGGGTTGGTCGTTGTTTTTTGGCTTTTGTTTAAGAAGTTAAACTATTTTTCAAAAATATATCTGTGGAATATAAATTGAAAATAGGTTTTTGTAATATTTCATATTTTTGCAAAGTAATAACATCATGATTTAAAAATAAAATTAGACATTTTAATTAAAGTATATATATATATTGATTAAAGTATATATATTAAGAGTTATATATAATAACTTATTTAACAAACACGTTCTGTTTCAGTATCAGATTTTAAAAAAAATAATTCAGTATATTGCAACTTCATAACTTTATTCAGTAATTTAAATGAATTATCATAACATTAAGGAAAAAAATTAGACATTTTTAATTTTACTTACAATTTTTATTACAGTTAGATGAAATTAGTCTTAATGTTAATATCTTAAGAAGAACTAAATTATAGTGTTAGTTAATTATTCAAATTAATCAAAAAAGTTAATTTCTTAACCCTTTCAACTAGGGAATGCTTTTTCCGTATTATTAGGCAGAGAACTTAAAATTATAATTTTATTTCAATCCCATTATTGAATCCAAAAATTTACTTTCTTACATGATATGCCAATGCCATCTGGGAATATTTGAATTTTGTTATACCATGACTTTTGGGACTATAATGTATATCCGAACACTTACACAAAGAAAAAATGAGAAATAACAATAACTTCAAAAATGTAAATCAAAATAATTTAATATGTGACGATGAAAAGTAACAATAATTCTATTTTTCAATCGACAATTATAATACCACCATTACACAAACTTCTTTAAAAAAGAAGACAAAGTTATTCAGAACAAAATAAATAATACGGTAAAAAATTTTATATAGTTCATATAATTTCTTCTGTTAAAAAATAAAAGCAACGAGAGATAAGCGGAAGAATGTTTTAATCGAAAGACTGTTCATAACGCGAGACATTGTTTTATAAATAAAAATATTTCAAGCTCTAAATAATATATTACCGACTAAAGGTTAAGTGATTAAATTTGGCTTTTGAAAATATTAAAACCTAAACTTATGCATATTTGTTTTTATTATTTTGAAAACGAACTTAAAAAAAAACAAAACAAAAAAACATCGGTTTCAAATCTAAAAATTTAGGTACATTGAAATAGAAATTCCTTGTCCAGTTCCTTTTCACAAGCATATTTCGAGAATATTCCTAAAAAAAGTTAAAAGCATTTCAATGCAAAACCCCTTTTACCCATTATGGGATTTTATTTTTGCATACATGAGCCATCTTTTCATATTTCTGAGTATATGTTTGTCCTGAAACTGAAATTCTATGTGGATATAGATCACACAAAACAAACAATCTTCTATTTTAACAGATTTCTGTCAAACATTTTTCGAGAAATGGGTTTTTCTATGAGGCTTCCTAAAAGTCACGATGCATGTAATGTTATGGAATCCTCATAACCCTTTGTATGTTATAAGGTAGTTTTATGTATTTGTGTAACTTGAATCAATTTATTTCTAGTCTATATTTTATCAATAAAAAATAGGTTTTCTTCGCAAATAAATCTAAGAGTTGAGGAAAAGAGATTTTACAAATATCCTAACCAAAATATTATATATTTTAGTAATTTTTCTAATAAAGAGTTGAACATATAAGGAGAAAAAAAAATTTAAAGGGTACAATTTGAAATAAAAATTATTTTCTCCTTCTGATGCATTATTGTATAAAAGGAAATTTTAAACCGAATGAAACTATCAGTCACTATTCTTATTTTTCTCCTTCTGTATATTATTCTGTAGTATATTTAATTTTTAAAATAAAATCAATCAGTATAAGTCTCTGTGCAAGCTGAGATAAATTTTTATTGTTTCATGAATTAAATTATTAAGTTTGTATCTTTCTATACAAAAAATGTTTTTCGTGATGCTGTAATAAATTTATTTATACATAAGGTATAGTTTTTTAAAAATTGGATCGAAAAAAAATGGCATTTAACTGAAGAGGAATGCTGAGAACGATTTGCCTAGGAGGCTCCAATAGCTTCCAGCACTTACGTCCTAGATCCTGATTTTATAGATTTCTGCAGTAATTTTCAAAAGCATACATATAGTCACCAAAAATGATTCCAATTTCGCTGTATCGCCAATATTTCGTCACGTTTCCATTAAAATGCCATTATAATATAAGGGCGAAATTATAATGCAAGTCTAAATAGAAACATAAATTAAAATGCAGAGATGAAGACTTGAAATTAATTTTTTCTGCTTACAATATTTTAAAAAAAATAGAACTACATAATATATGTAAATTACAGATCTACAATTTGAGCAATGAATATAAAAAGTTGAATAATTTGTACAATGTGGGTTGCTCCGCAGCTAGGCAGACAAGGGTACACCAGCTAGTTCTTCTTTTTATATTTTATTTACTTCATTAAAAATAAATTTTGACAATACAAAATTCCTTATAGTTGGAATAGACTTCAGTTAACATGTACAAAAACTTAAATTATAGCTTAAATGTATAAAAATGCGAAATTTTTTTTTAGTATTATCGTTAGTGTTTACAAAAAAAAAAAAGTTATATAATATTACAATGCATAAAACAAAAATATTTTAAGTATACATATATATTATATTCTCGCAGTCTTACGGTGGAGTCTTACGGGCAGTCTTACGGACTGTAGTTGCCCCTTATTAACTTTCTTATAATTTACTAAATAAATGCATTTCTTTAATTTTTTATAAACATTTAATAATTTCTATTTTGTTAAAAATAGTAATATACTACTATATCTATCACGAAATTTATTCAAAATTAATTCCAATAAACACATTACCCCTCAGAAATTTAATAATAAAGTGTTTAAAGGCGATAAAATAAGAAAAAAGAATCCTAGATATATGACGAATCTGTACGTATGATATCAAATTATTTCATATATTTTAAAAGTCATATAAAAGTAATAATTATACAACTTGATGTTTTTGATTTTATCTATATTCTGGAAACAGATTCTTTTTTAAATAAAAAATAAAATCTGTGGTATTTATATTTGCATTGTCACATTTCCGAACTGATCTATTGAATTACTTTAGACTGCGATTTAACTCCACCCCTCCTTTTGCATGTGTAGAACATAGATTTTTACATAAAGAGAGAGAAATATTAGCATAATTGTTACATTTTAGTTTCATCTGATAGTTGCAAATTACTTTCTGTAGAAATCAATACCATTTATCAAATACTTTTAATAATAATTTTTTTTTGCTCAATATTTGGCTTTAAATAAATAAGAACATTATTAGAATTGTCATATTTTTTTAACTTATTTAATTGAACAGAATGATATTGAAAACTTAAGATACAAATGTGGAAATATTTTGTAATCAAACGAATTATTATTTCGTATATCAATCGTAGAAATTTCTACGTAAGTTCAATTATCATTTAGTTTATTGTTTAAATTAATTTATTTCAATATAATATTAATTATTAAAATATCTCTTCAAAATATAAATTTAAAATTTTGCAGAAAACATTTCATTGAAAACGATTTTGAAACTTTAAAACGTTTTAAGATATTCGACTGTGTTAAAACTTGAGTTTTAGAGAAAATAAAAAGAACTATTTATTTATTCATTGGATTGAATTAATAAATTATTTGAAATAGCTTTTTCTAAAACTGCCTTTCTTTTGAGGCTAGGAAACATAGAAAGTTGATGCAATGATAATGTGAGGCAATTTCCTATAAGTAAATAAATAAATAAAAATAATCGGAAGTAGCTATTTATTCAACGGAAAATTAAGTCTTGCCATAAACATTCTGTTTTTTTTTTAAATAATTATATATACTCTTGTATATTTAAAAAAAACCCCTTTAAAAACATGTTAAGATATTTCTAGAAAAATATCGTTTATTTGTTATACATTTAGTTTTTTCCCTGTGCTGTTTTGATCTTTAAGTTCATTTTCTATAAAACTATTTTTAGAATTAAAAGTTTTAAAATGTGTTAACTCAAAAGAATTTTCGTATATTTCAATAAAATCTGGAAGAAATGTTTTTCATACTGCCCTTGAGAGCCTAAAATAAGAGATTTGAAACATATAATTCAGAAGGGGGTATATATATATATATATATATATATATTCATAATTTAAAATACCGAAGTAGAAATATTTTAAAGAATAAAATTGGTCATCATTCCGATTGATAGTAACCATGAAAATAATGCGAATGTTTCAAACATTTTAGTTCAGTTTATGTAGAGAAGTCTTAGCTATGTAGACAAAATATTTTTATGGAGTTATTTTCCATAAAAAAAGAATATTTAAATATTTATATATTTCATTTAAGTAATTTTTTATTGAATTAATACTCTTAAAACAATTTTATATGTATATGCCCTTCAGGACCGGAGAAAGGAGAAAGAAGCGCTTTCCTAGGTCCACGGATTCCGAGAGTATACACACGCACGGGACCGAGCGAATTTCCCTGCTAAGCCTAATTTCATTTAAAAAAATTCATGTAAAATCTTAAATACAATCAAATAAGCTAAAATTTATATTTTATTATAATTGATAACATCTGAATATACACAGCACAAATATTTTCACTATATTCAAAAAAATAATTGTGAATTTTAAAGAAAATGTTTTCATTTTAATAAAAAAGTACTCTTTTCACTCTTTTTGCCATGACGATGAAAATAAATTAGACGCAAAACTTTACAAAATGCTATCTGGCTAATATCAAACGATAAATTTACTCTCAGATAAACTTGATGCTGTTCTAGCTGATACAAATCTTTTAAATAACAGCAAATGTATTGCTTTTTATTTTTAATTAATCCTTGTAATGCTTTTTGCTTGCTTAGTATCCCTTTAGTATTATGTTTTCTGTTCTTATGGTTGTGGCAATTCTAAATGTGATAGCAACGAAAAAGAGTTGTTTGTTCTTACTGAATTAAAAATGAGTCACAGTAAGAAAAAAGATTCTTTTTCGTTAAAAAATGAGTATTAAAATTATTGATGTAAATATAACCACAAATAAAATAAATACTGAAACTATTATTATACGAGGGCTGTTTTTTTAAGTAAGGTCCGTTTGTTTTTTAAAATATAACAACACTATTTTGTTTAAAAAAACCTTTATTTTAGGATTATACATAATTTTGCCTATTTTTTACATAATTGCCGAGTCTATTAATGCACTTGTCATACCATAGAACTAAGTTTTGAAAATCCTCTTCAAAGAAGTCTGCCGCCTGGTCGGACAGCCAAGAGTGTGCTAAGAGTTAGATATCAATAATTTATATGTATATATATATATCTAAGCAATAAATATCTATACTGTTTCATGAAATATCCAGCGAAGCTCGCTTGTAACGGTTAATTTATTTATATATTTATTTCAATATCACACTGAACTTATTTTAAGTTTTGAATTACTTCGAATGATGGTAGTAGTTTTCTGGCTTATGGTTTGATATTAGAATGAATAGAGTTACTATTGTTTAAACCAAAGAAATGGTATATTTAAATTTTAACATTTTGCATCCCCTATGAAATAGTTATGTTATTCCAAGTAAAGAGGCCACTTTTTTCGTTTTAGTGTAGATGGAATATTTCAGAACTTTATGAGGTTTGCTGAAATGTCATTAAATTTGTTTTATGTGCATAGGTGACATCCAATACTTTTTATCTGCCCTGACGTTCGAATAAGATGGCTTATCATTTGAATTCGTACGACTGCTTTTTTGTACATTCTCTTTTCACATCAAATATTTTACGAGTTTATTTGAATTAAATAGTTAAAAAAATATTTAATGAAAGCTTTGGATTTTTAAATGATTGAATACATTAATAATATACATAAATTGATATTAAAAATTATTCTAAATTAATTACCGTATTTACTCGAGTCTAAGCCGTACTTTCCCCTCAATATTAAAGCTACTGAAAGTCGGGTGCGGCAGAACCGAATTAAAAAATGCGCTGGATGAAGCAGTTAGAGAAATTACAGGTTCTAAACTATTTTACACTATTTTTCATTTTCCACAAACACCTGTTGAGAATTTGGGGGCATGTTTGTTTCGAGTAAATGCAGTATGTTGTTACTAGGGTAGTTATACTATCTGATGAGTGATGGGAAATATGACGTAAAAATTGGTTATGTGTAACGTTATTTATAAGTAAAGTTACATTTTTTATAAATTGCAACCATGTACCATATATACGTAAAATAGTTATAATGTGAAACGTACACATCTATTAGATCTGTTTTTTTAACCACAGGCATAGTATTCATTTTTTTTGTTGGACATTATTTTTTTTCTGATGTTTTTCAAAAATAAACTATTATAAAACTAAGGTATTTGAACACTTTTTTATTAGATTACAGTAGAACGTCATTTATCCAAACGTTTATTATCCAGAGTAACAAATATCCGAACTTTAGTCCGGATACGTTTTCGAACAGTGCAATGTGCTCAACAGTTGTTTCGCGTGAGGCCAAAAGTGACGGGAAACAACAATGAAAGTAGCAAAGGTCCATCAAATGCTGACGCATTTCTGCGTTAGAGACAGCTATGGAGTGGTACGAACAACAGAGTGCTGTCCTACTCAACTACTGTTGCTCGACAGAATCAGAGACCTTGCAGCGAAAAAAAAAGGTGTACAATGATGCACCGAAAAATGTGATTATTTTCCATAATAAAGGTAAAATTGCTACATTTTGCACCTATTTTGCTTTTTCTTCAAGCACGTTTCCCGCATGTGATGATTTTCAATTTTCGTATAGTGTCCGGTTTCATATATTGCATGGATCGCATTCGGTTTTCAGTTATCCGAACAATCGCGTATCCGAACGGTGTCCGGTCCCAATTGATTCGGATAAACGACGTTCTACTGTATATAATTCAAATGTTAAGAATTTCTGGTGACATATTACTTTTTTAAGAAAGGAACTTATTTAATAGATACTCTACTTTTAAAACTAAAAAAGACCAACTTATTATTCATTTATTTGTTTTGTACCAGGTCTGCGTGTTGGACATTTCATCCGCTGTACACCTCTTTCTTGGAAGTATTATAAATAACTATCTGATTTAGTCTTCTCAATTTTGTATTAATTTCATATGCATAGTCCACAATTAAAACAGTTTCATGCATTTGCATTTCTTTAACATCTAGGAATGTAATATAAGTATCCTTCTTAGAATTTAATAATAGAAAGAGCGTATTTCTCGCAATCTTCCCATATCTTTATCCAAAATGGTCGCTTATGCTTTAGGCTGTTTTCGGCTAATGTTAAAGAATATGACTCCAATTCAGAATATTTTTTTCAGATATAAAAGTACTCAAACATAAATATTATATTTTGTGTGGCTTCACTATCCAATAGAGAATCACTTATTTTATCATACTACTCATTTTTATCCGAGTTGACATATTTTTTTCTTTTATAAAATGTGTTTTGCATTTTTCTCCTATATCATAATCCTAAATGAGCTATCCCTTTACATGTTGAAAGAAAAAAACTAATTGTTTAAGAAATATTTTGAAACTTTAAAAACACTATATTATATACAAATGCATGAGTTACAATATCACAATTTTTTATAAAAATTGAGACATTTTTTCTGTTTGAAAATGTGCCCCTCTTTAAGTTTACGATTTTGTGCATATGACGAAAACTGCCTTAAAGGGCATTACCGTATTATAAATGCAAAATAAATAAAATAATATTATATCTAGCCGCTCATCCGGTATAGTGGTTAGGGACGCTGACTGCTGACGCCAGGTTTCGAATCCCGGAGAAGGCATGAACGTGCGGCATGGGGGTGCTCTAAATAGCCATCAATCCGTAAGTACTCTTTTGAGGTTGGTGGAAGCGGAAGATAGGTGGGAGGCCACTGACCACCCCAGGGTGTTTTCTCTCAAAATTGGGATAGAACCGAGTAAAATCCTACTGTCAACTACATGCTGCTCCAAGCTTAGTCTAACGACAGGCGTAAAGTTCTATCCCTTAGCCGCGATGAATTTCGTGGGCCTTGATCTGATGTTACTGTCGGTCAGGTGGCATAAGTAACAACACACATTAGAGCTCAGTTTCCTTTAAAAAAGTTATCATTTATCAAAGGCAGAAAAAAGTAAAAGTTACAAGAATGGGGAATAACCATTAAGTATGTTATAACAAAACGAGTCTCGCTGGGTGTACTGCCACCCCTTTTGAAGAGGGAATCCTTACTTTTATAAATATACGTTATTCAAGTTAGTTTAAGGTTGCATTAAACATTCCTAAGCTGCGATACAAAAATAATGATGCATGTGTTTTGCGCAGTTTTTTATAAAGCGAATTCATTTTAATGCCGAGAGTATGCACAGTCAAATTACGTAATCCACACTTTAAAAAAATGTAGATTTTTTAAAAAAGATAATTCAGTTTTTTACTTCATAATTTAATAACGTTGAATAAAAACGTCACTTTTATTTTTCCGGTCTGAAAACGCCAGGAGAGTTTAAAAATGAATGCACAAATACATTATAATAGTATATAATACTATTTATAAAAACAAGTGTTTAGTTATGAAGCTTTTTTTCTGGTATTATAAAACATAAAGATTGAACTACTGTATCTTGCCTTTAAAATTCCTTCGATCTATTTGATATCTCTGCCAAAACTAGTAATAGAAATTTAAGAAAATAATGAATTCCTTTTAACACTATAATGCATCTTTAAGCATTTCCCAAATTTTAACAAACATCCAGAAACAAAAGTTAAATGGTATGAATACAATATATAGAATATATACTAAGAGTCTTCAGTCTAAAAAATATAATACGATTCTTTCTTGTTTGAAGAAATAATCCCCAAAAATGAATACATTATTTGTTCAGGTAATAAATATCAGAAATTTGGATTTTATACAATTACATCTATTTTTAAGCAAAGTTTAATTTCAGAAAGGTAATTCATAGAAAAATTATTCCAGAAATCTACTGACGCTTCTTTCATCATCTCGGTGATGGAGAGAACAATCAAGAAAGAAAACAGCAACCATGTTGCTATTTGACTAGAGATGTGTAATTTACATAAAATAAATTAGAGTAACAGGTTTTGGCTTCTGAAGTTGTTTTCAGACGACCCAAAAAGAAAACCTTAATACAAATAGAGACACTAGGACAGTAAAGCTATTCTTTCAATTGTCTCGTGACTATCTCATTATGCATTCATTTGGTTATATACTAAGATTGTGCAATGGTAAAAATGGGGAAATAGTACGTGAGTAAGGCTTTTGTCATTATATCTATCTGAGAATTCGTTTAATTTTCTTTTAGATAACTGATTTCGTTGAAAATAATACGAGATTGACTCCAGGAATTCTAAATGTGCGTAACAGAAGCTAAAAATTCCGTTACCCATGAATAAATACTTCATTTTCCCGGCACTATAACAAGATGAAAGTAAGACAGAATTCGTTGGAAGGAAAACATATACTTAAATTGTATGTGTGATAAATATTGAGTGAGTGAATATTTATTAATGCCACACTTAAAGCTATACTGGAGCTATTGGCAACGGAACTCGTAATTCTGAACCTAGGTCAATTAACTGCACCCTACTTTTCTAACTTCTCCACCATGCTAACATCAGGACTTTGAGCAATGACTGATTTAAGGTGCATCAAATCCTCTATAAGGTAAGTCTTTAGTGGCATCACACACACAGCACTTGAATTCGCGACTCCACTAAACTGATCTCCAGTCCTTGGCCATGACCATTTATATTGAGATTTAAAAAAAAAAACTAAGTGCAAAAATGTACTAAAAAATAAGCTATTTCCTATAAGTTAATAAAGAACATGATAAAACCGTATTTATTAGAATTTAAATTACTCCCCAAATTCTCAACACATTTTTTGTAAAAAATAAAAAACAAAATAGTCTAAAATGGTTTATCTATATCCGATATTTTACGAAATTTAAAAAAAAATAATGGGAATTGAATATTTAATTTATATTACCAGCATTAAAAACTTTTAAATACATACATGAGCCTGTAATTACTGTAACAGTCAGCGTCCTGTTCAATTTCTCCCTTCCAACGAATTTTCCCTCTTTCGATTTTAAGCCGAACCCGATTTTCAATAACATTGGCACTAGAAAAAAGTGTGGCTTAGATTCGAATAAATACGGTACTTAAATATTTTTAAGCGAACCAAATGTATAATTTTGAAACATTTTTGTTATTTCGCAAATTTCTATAATAAATCTGCTAGAATGTGCGGAGGAAATTAAAAATTGGAATCCTTTGGAAAATTACTTCCTAACTATGCTATTATTATTAACTAACTGATTGCACCAACTAAGCATTATTAAGGAATTAATTTGATGGCAAAATAGTTTTAAAATCAAAAATACATGTTTATTTTAGTTTGCATGAGTTAAGAATCCGACTACATATGACAACTTTAAAAAAAAAAAAATGGAGGTATGGGGATTTTTTTTTGTGGTTTTTAGATTTATTTAATACATTTGAAGAAAAATATGCTAAAATTAGGAAGAGAAAAAGAAATAATTACAACTAAATTGGGAAAAAAATGGGTAAAAATTTACAAAAAATAACATAAACACGGCCCATTTTGTACCAAAACTTTATGAACAAATTTTCAGTTTTTCGATTCTGACGTGTTGCTATGTATCATTCATTTTTGAAATGACCTTCAGGATAAGAGATGTTTTAACTTTTACAAAAACTATATATATATATATATATAGTTTATATATAGAGTCCTCTCTCTCTCTCTCTATATATATTATATATAGGACTTTATCTTAGTTATACGAAATTGTTCAAAAACAGTGATTACATTAACATAAGGGACTGTAAATTTTGTAATAAAACAGTGATTGATAAATCTGAAGGTTAAAACACTTCTACTATTATGCAGAACACGTACAAAAAATTTCCATTAATTATTTTTGAAACTTTTGAACAATTGCTGTCTTCGTTTGAGCATTTTAAAAAAAAAACACATTTCGAGTAAAGCGCGTTTTAAAGTATGACATATCTTGCTTAAGGTAACGACATCTGCTTTTACTCAAACACTTGTAGTTTTTGTTCCAATGAACAGAAAATAATAAACTTGGTATTTTTATAAAGCTAGTAAGATGGCCTATAACATAAAATCCTAAAAAAAAGTTTGTCAACTTTTGGCAAAATTCACAATTTTAGGGTAGTCAGATACTGTAACATATTATATTGCAACAAATTAATTTCAGGAAGACTATCGTTGTAGTACTCCAACGTGCTCCTTTAATTACAGAGTTATAACCTTATTTCACTATTCTAGCTTCCCCTATTATAATGCTTTGCAGAATTTACATTTAGTACATATAATCCAATTCTATTACATATGGATCTCTTGAGCACAATGTAATAGATATATAAACATATTGCGGATTCTACATGGATGTATGTCTGGTCAATTTTCAGCATCAGCTTAGAAAATGCACATTATTCATTTGAATATGAAATTCAGAGTTGGCGATTAAAAATACTGTAGGGTGAGTCGAATTTTGTTCTCGGTTTTCGGGAAAAGGTGTCACTGTGACGACATACTACACCTATCCCATAATAGCATTCAAATGGTTGGCTAATTGAGTGATCGTGCATCCGTTTGTTCTGTCAGTTTCACACGATCTGTCAATTAGTCTCTTGTCCAATCACGATCTCCCTGCCTATGGTCCCGAGGAGGAAGAGGGATACACAATGGGCATTCCATTATACGAGCAATTTCAATTCAAACTGAATTAGAATCGAAGTTATGAACAGCGGCCGATGCAACTAATATATTTTATTGTTTTCTAATTATTGATACACTCGTTAGAATAGCAGAGTATTTCTTCCGTGTCACTTAATGTCTATCTTAACCTATTAAACCTAGTACTGAGTGAGAGTATAAAGTTCAAATGAAAATACTTTACAGAGTTAAAGAAACGCTTCAATATTAGTATCATAATTTTAAATTTATATTAGCAGTAAATATTTTTTTTTATATATTGTCGAGGAATAATATTTTGGAAACAATTTTTTCCTGTGTGTATTATAGATTTCGTATTTAGTCTTCCCTTTGTTTTTACATAAATTTAGCCCTTAAATGCATATTATTTCCAATTGTCTATAATCCACAGTTCCGCTTAATTTTATTAAAAAACCTGAATACGTGTGTTCCCGAACGCACGTTGATAATCATAGACAACAAATCATGTATGAAAGAAAAAAAACTTGAGATTACTTTTGGCGGGTAATTTACCGTAAAATCCGGCGTATAACGCGCACCCCCTTTTTTACGAAGGAACCTGAAATGAATGTGTGTAATAATGCTCTTATGTTTTGAAGTCATTTATTCGAGGTATTATCCCAGACTTTTGAAAAAAAAATATAGTATACTTCTAGAGCAACCCTTTAAGCTCTCATTTCTTTTAAATACATAGTATTCTAATCTATATAAAGGTAAATTTTTTTATGTTCATTTCTTTTTTATTTTTGATGTTATCATTTTTATACCTGGCTTATACCGCGCACTCGTAAATTTCGATCTTATTCTTTGTGCTGAAAGTGCGCATTATAAACCGGATTTTACGGTACATATATTTTTTGACATTTTAATATGTTAGGTGATAAAGCTCAGTGTGTTATTTAGAGGGATATTTTCTATATTCGAGTTTCCTATAAAGGAGTAATTTATCTAATTGAAAAAAATTACACCACATCTGTCAAGTAGGCTTTCATGTTTGATGTTGCATTTGAAAATTTTATTGGATATATGCTAGATTTTTGGGAAACACCGTATGTTACCAAAAGTCTACATAAAACATTTTTCGAAATAAATACTCATTATTATTACTTGGACTTTTTAAAAATATATTCCTATAAAAAATGATTTTTTAAAATTCAAAACAAAAAAAAATCACGTATTTAAGGGTTAAAAAATTCATTTCGCATCAAAGTAAATATTATTAAGGTCAATGAATATTATTAAATTTTAAGAGTAATAATTAATGAACAGGTATTAAGTGAGTAGCACAAGAACTGTAATGATTTCATTGCAATTTTCTGCTTACAAAGGAGCTTAAAGTTTAGTTTATATTGATTCTGTTACACTTTCTTTGATTTAAATTTTAAGGAATTGGATTCACGAAAATTTGGAATAGTTTTAGGAGGAGAAAATTTTTCCTTATTAAACTGACATTTTTACTTCTCTGCGATGACCAGTTTTTCATGAGTAAAATACGCCATAATGCTGAACAGATTGTTAATTTTACTCATAAAAAATGAATAACTGCGTATTTTTACAGTGATATATTTTTTTTTTTAAAAAATGTATTGGTACTGATAAATAAGTTGATGTTTTATAAACGCTGGATTTAAATTAATGTTGATCTGTAGAAATTTTTCAAATTTGGATTCAACATTCTTGTGATACTTAAATACAGCCTAAAATGAACAAATTTATGCAATACATTGCATTTAGATATTTTGAACTTTTTAGATTTATTGTAGGAAAAATAAAATTTCTCATCATGTATTATCATGTGTTTGCATAAGATTCCTTTCTACCCCCCCGCGCGCGAAGGATAGGAAATGAAGGAGTTTATTGAGGGATTTTGGCTCTTTGATAAAAAAATATAATCAAAGTTTTAGGCGCAACTCGAAGAAAAATGCTGAGCTATTTTAAAAACTCTGCATTGCAATATCTAATCTTGAATGCTATAAAAACTGAGTTTATTTTGGAAAACACATACCTAATTAAGTACTCTATTAGAATAAGATGCTTTTGTCAGTCTAGTGTTTATTTAAGTCTAAATAAAGGTACAGTTAAAGCCACTGGTAATGATTACTAACAAGGAGAAAGCTGCGATTACACAAAGTAGAGAGAGAAAAAAAAAAGGAAGACAACAAAAGCACATTGACGAGACTACGCCAAAATCCTCTTAGAGCGTATTAATTTTATTTCTCCTTTTTCCAACAGATAGTAGTTGTTTCCAGATGTAATTGCTTTACACTCTCTTTCTTGATTAAAAAGATTTCTTTTCTTTTTTCATCTCTTGAAGTACTGCCCTTTAAATTGCAAGATCTTATATCTCCGTAGGAGGCGAAAGGATTTTTTAAGCTTACTATATGGGATAGTATTGCTTCATAAAAAGAATTTCTTTGCTATGTTTGTTTTGGGAAACATCGTATGTTTATGCCAGGTGCTCCGTGTAACACGTGACTTATGAATTTGTGTGAGTTCTAACTTATGGTTATCCACCCTAAAGCATTTTAAAGCTTTGATTATACTAATTTGTTGTTTTGTAACTATATTATTATAAATATTCATAAATGCAACTTATACAAAAATACCCTAGATTTGCTTTGTTTTTACTAATGGGCTAAGATAATGTGAAGACCTACTCACATTGCTTGTTATTGTTGTTACTTATGTCACCTGATCGACAGTGACATCTGATCAAGGTCCACGAAATTCATCATGGGAAGGGGCTAGTTGAAGTCCTGTCGTTAATCGTAGCTTTAAGCACCATTAGGTGACAGTGCGATTTGGATCGTTTCCATTCCAATTCTGAGGGAGAACACCCTGCGAGGGATCAGGAACTAAACCCTCTTCGGGTGAGCTTGGTTTATCTGGGCATTCATCATCATCATTTCTTTCCCTTCCACTAACCTTACAAGAGGACTTGTAGCTCATCGCTTATTTAGAGTACCCCCATACCGCAAAGGCACTATGTATTTATAAACACCCATGCCCTTTCCGGGATTCGAACCCAGGCCCAACGGTACAGCAGCCAGCGTCACTAACCACTATACCGGATGGCGACTACATACTCCCATGATAACGTCAATCACGTGTTTCCAGTCAATCAATTCACAAATTCGGGTCATAGTCACATAAAAAATGCAATGACACGTTTCCAGTCAATCAGTTCATATGCCTCGTTGTTGGCAAACTTTTATTAATTACATAAACTTTCTTTTTAAAAAGCATATTTGTCAACAATAATATCCCACATAGATTAGCAAAGTATACAACATTTTAAAGTACTCGTATAATATAGGAGTTATTTTTAATTTTCAAAAATATTTTGAAGAATTTTACTACTTGGAACCTCTTTACCAAACTATCAAATATGAAATTTTGTCTAAATTTTACATTTAGAACAAATATAAGTCTAATGCTAGTTTTGAATTCAGTGAAGAACATGTGATTGCGTTGTTCACCTGACGTCAGTCATTGAATAGTATTAATAATACTGTTGATCGCATAATATATAATCAACAAGAGAACTGAAGTGACGTAATACAGCATTGAGTTTAATTATATGTTTATGTATTGTGAATTTTATAGTTTTACATTGCGATTTATATTATCAAAAAATATTGATGAATAATGTTCTCTTACTATGTTTCATACATTAAATTAAGATTAACATAAAACCTACGAAAAATATTCTCAGAATTTTAAGGTAAAACTACTTTTTCTTTAACGAAAATTGGAAAATATAATGAAAATTGTATGAAATCTCGATTCTTTAAACTATATTCGCAAGTATGAAGATTTTATGCTGAAAGATTTTGTTTCCTCTTCGGGATACCTAATCAGGAGCGTTTGTTTGTTTACCATCATAACGTGTTGATAAAATATTACACATAACGTTTCTAGGTGCAAGATAAAAAAATTTTCGGGAAAAACACTGTTTTACAAACATATATTTCTAAATTTTTTTTTTGCCATAATCTAGAATGGCTGTGCTGGCCATGTATAATATTGTTGAATAACAAGGGTTAAAACAGGCCTTCTCATGAAAGCATAGAAAGTATTTATTTTAATGTAAAAACATGAAATCGAATTTTAAAGAAGTGTAATGGAAAAATATATTACGTAGGGTTGTATTAAAATAAAAGTATAATCCCAAATTATTTCAGCTTTCTTGTTTTTAAAATATATTTTTAAATGCCACTATGAAAATCATACCTACATATACACTTGTATACGTAATGTGTAACTTCTTTGAATTTTTAAAGAAAATATTATGCGATTATCCGATTATCCGATATAATTATATATCCGATATAATATCCGATTATAAGCCAAACTGTGTATAAGCCAACAGTGAGTTTTTCTTCAAAAATTTAGCCAACATTCGAAATTAGATTACAGGGTGTCCGGAAACTCAATGATAAGCGGGCATTAGGTAAAAGGTATGGAAAAAATTTCCTAGAACTTGGTTAAGTGAGGTAGGACAAGCAAGCTTCACACTCCATTACATCCTTAGCTATTTTGACCACAAATTTCTCAATTATACAATGATTTTTTTCACTAGCGTTACCTTACATACCTTTGTTTATAAACCTTTGGTTCAGAATGGACCGCGTTTACGCTATTTTTGTCAATTTTTACCTATTTTTTCCCATTTTAGTAATAATAATTCTTTTTCTCTTCTTAATTTTAGCACATTCTTCTTAAAATGCACTAAACAAATCTAAAAATAACAAAAAAGTTCCCATATCTCCTTTTTTGAAAAAAAAAGTTGTCGCGACCAGTCGGATACCTTAAGACTCCAAAATGGTACATCACTTATTCCTTTCTATGTATAATAATCCCGGAGATTATTTTTATTTACACAGAGCATCTTCATTTCAAAAACACCTCTAATGTTATCTTCCATATCATTATAAGGTACTATGACCACAAATTCCACAATTCTAAATGCGATTTTTTCACTAAGGCGATCTTTCATAGCTGTGCTATTAATCACAGTCACAAATGGAGCAAAAATATTTGCTGGTTTAGTTAAAATTAACGTAGTTTGAGCCTGTTTGAGCAAACGATGCCACATTACTTTGATGCTTCATAAAAAGAAAAATGTTTCATACTACACTAAGCAAGTAATTTTAAAAGATGACCCATTCAGTGACAATTCCAAAATGGTACAGCATTTGCTATATTTCTATATATAACAATCCTGACCATATTGTTTTCTTTTACAAAATGACTTCCTTTAAAAAAAACTATATCTTAAGTGTTTAACTCAAATCAAGCGATAAATTTAAAAAGAAAACATTTTTGTAATACTTAAAGTCTTGTTAAGTTACCTTGTGGCTACGCTTGGAGGCTCGAGTTTTGCAGAAAAATGTTGACAAAAATTAGTGAAGATTGTGGAACTGACGAATCTACAATTAAAAGGAACGGACATTTAAACTTACATGTATGGCATATAGAAAACTGGCATTTAATGCGTGAAGACCGGTTACAATTTCATTTAAAATCAACATGTGAACCGGAATATTAAGCGGAAAAATAATTCGACAGTTGAGTTTTCCAAAAGTTTAAATAGAGCCAAATACTCGAATTTTCTTCGAAACAATTTGTCAGACCTGCTGGAAGATTTGCCTCTCGACATCTACAGGGGAATGGTGTTCCAACAAGATGAATGCCCAGCGCATTTTGAGAGTCCTGTACCGAGGGTGTTTGGACATGGAATATCCCGGAAGATGGATTGGACGTCATGGTTCAATTTCATGGTCAGCTCATTCACCAGATTTAAATCCATGAGCTTCTTTTACTAAGGCTTCATAAAAGAAAAAATTATTTTAAACCATTCGGAAATGTGACAGTACTGCGCAAAGGATTGTTGAAGCAGTGGAGGAAATAAACTTAGTTAATTACTCCCGACTCATCAAGTGATCACCTTTAAAAATGCGTAAAGCCCGCATTCATGTAGTGGGTAAACAATTTGAAAATGGCTTCATTAAAGTTTTACAAAAAAAAATTACGCTTTAATTTTAAATTTATTGCTTAATTTGAGATATATACTTAAGATTCAGTTTTTGTTTAAAAAAATCATTTTGAAAAGTAAACAAAATGGCAATGTTTATTATGGATAGAAATATAGCAAGTGTTGTACCATTTTGGAATTGTCGCTAACTTGCTTAGAGCAGTATGCAGTATTTTTCTTTTTATGAAGCGTTCAAAGTTAGGTGACATCATTTTCTCAAATCTGCTCAAACTACGTTAATTTTAACAAAACCAGAAAAGGTTTGGGCTCCATTTGTGACTGTGATTAATAGCGCGGCTATATGAAAGATCACGTTAGCGAAAAAATCTCTGTGAAATTGTGCAATTTTCGGTTACAGACACCTCAATGAGTGAATGAAAATTTTAAGTACTATACAAAAACTCGGTTTCTGAAAAACATTATGTCATTTCCTTTTTGTCTTAGATACTGCTTTCGCATGGCTTACATAAAATGTTACAAACACAGAAAAACGTTTTACTGAACTACGTTTTCTACAGAGATTAATTGATATGTATGTAAGCCGACCCCCTTACTTTTCAAAAAATGTTGCAAAAATTCTCTGCTTATACATGGAAATATATCGTACATAAATCCACTTCTTAATTGTTTTATAAACTTTAATTATATTAATATAAGCTTAAATTATAAAATTAAATATATGCTGAATTTTGTGCTAATGTGTATATATATCATATTATTCCTCCTACTCTCATAACTTGGGAAGAATTACTTTAACATCCTATAATAAGTATACTGAGAGTAGGGAACGAGGAGTACGTTACTGGATTTGCAGCGAGTCTATCTCATTTGGTTTGGAAAGGATTTGAATTATGGTGGACATTTGATCCCCACGAGTTATCCCGAGAGAAAGGGATACCCTTTTGACACAAGAGATGTTTATAATGATGCCGAAAGGAAGTCTGTTTAACAAGCTCCAGAGCTGGATCATGCCAGAGAGAATTTAATAGGGTTCCCTTGATCTGGAGCCGTAGATACTAACAAATCACAATTGCCTCAGGGATATAAGACAAAGAGGAATTTTCTGGCCTTTGCTCTGAAATTGTAATGAAAAAAAATCGTATACATTAAGAGTCATGTTATATATTTGAAATAATATTGTAAATCTCTATTGAAGTCACCATGTAATTTTAAGTTAGTGGGTTTTGAGTAAAGATGATTTTAATTGACAGTAGGTTAATTTTTAATACATGTGCTTAGAAGATTCAAAATATTAATATTTTAGTTTGATAATTGATGTAGAGTATATCAAAATGCATTATTTTGACGTTTGGTGTAAAAGAATCATATATGCCTATATTTTCATTAACTTAATTTATTTTGAACAGAAATCAACCTATATTTTTCAGGATTGTAATTATATTTATGAAACACATGCTTAAGATAAGATAAATTTTGCAGAACATATGGAATCGTCATTTTCCATCAACAATTTTCAGATTTTAGGTAATTATGGAATTATCATTTTGTAGTCTTAACTATAAATTTAAAATCTTATTAATTTATCAATTTGAATTTCTTCCTCCTTCAAATGAATATAATCTTTAATTAATGCTTCATGCAATATGTATGATAAATTTAGACAATTAAATAATTAGAGTATTTTGATTAAGGCTTCAGGATTTTATACACGGATTAGTATAATTTTGCAATATGTTTCAAACTATGCAAATGCATTGAAATAATTGTAAAATGCATAATATTATACATTTAGATAATTTATATCTATTATGCTGAAGAATTAACCCTCTTGAGGCAGCGTCTTTTAGATTAAATCAATAGGATAAATGGGTCCTTAGGTTATTAATGTCATATGGAAGTTTGTGGGGGCTGTCAGCTTTGGTATCACGTCATCGTCATTTACCCAAGGTTCTAAAATTACAAAGTGGGTACCAGCTTGATTAGCTACCAAAATGCCTGTTGACGTTGATAATCAATCAATGCGTCAGTGAGAAAGAAAAGAGTTAACAAAGTGGAAGTGATTTTCTCATACTTGAGAAATCTAAATAGATCTAAATGTTTATTATCTAAGCATGTATGTATTGTGCAGTTGGCAGATTTTAAGAGATAAACTTGGATTAGAGTTAGGACATGGAGCACTTTGGGTCAGAATCTGTTGCACTTTGTTTCAGGGACACACATAACAGATGTGTGGGAGAGTTGAATTTTTAATATTAATTCTTTCCAGCCTTGACGTTTTCTTAATGTCCTCGGTTGGTCAGCAGTGATGGGAAGAAAATGTTGTCTTATCTGATCCTACTTGTGGTTTAATTAGGTTGGTTTAAAAATGTCGAAAGGAACCAGTTTTAAAATAGAAATTTTTGGTTAAAGCTCAAATATAAATGAGTATAGTATAGAAACTCGAGCCAGGTTGTACCAAAGGAGAATCACTTTTTACTAAATGATTTTCCCCAAGTAGTGGGCCGCCCTGGTGGACATTTCATCTCAGTGTTTTCTTTTCATAAAGGCCAGAGGTTTATCAGAGAATTTATTTTCAGAAAATCCTCAATTCAGAGATGATAAAATTTCCATCTATAGATTCAGATGAATAATTAATTCCTGATTAATAACTAGGTCTGGCATTTTTAATAGATACAGATTTGTAGATAAGGTCATGAGATTTAGCTGCAAAGTTTGCGCAAAATCTTATTTCACCTAGACAGAGCATAAAACTAAGTTTTATGAATTCTGAGACTTAATAATTGTGAAAATAAATATGGCTTTTCAGTGGGATCATTGAGGGTAATAAGGATTTGCTTCAGAGGACATGAGGCCTGAAATGGCATATATGTTATTGTTTGTGTGTATTATTTAGAAGAGTCCCATGAAATTGTTATATATGCTTTTATTGTAAATTTGTCTACTCTTATTGAAGGTGATTCCTCTTTTAAAACATGATGTGTTGCAGGTGTGCTTGTATTTTATTTATTCATTAAAGGTGTGTAGCTCTTTTATAGATCTGATTTGCTTATGAAAGTAAGTTCAAAAATATTTTACAGTGAATAATCAAAATGGTGAATCAGTGTCTGAACATCATTTTACCAAATATTTTACAAATGGCTCATACTAGAAACCTAGGCTATCAATAAATGCATTACTTGTAACCTCAAATAAATGAGCTGCATGTTCTATATTTAATCTTCCTTGGATTTTCAATGTCTTCGGACAGAATGGATTTAGCCATCATGCAAGGTGAAAATTGGTTTTAAGAAGTAATTAAAACAGACCAAGTGCCTTCGATTCAAATTCAGGCTGATGTAATAATTTTCTTCGAAGAAACTAAAATCATAAAGGTGGTGATGGGAATATGTTTCTACTGGGGTCTAAAGTGTGGGAGTAGTTCTGTGTAGAGAACTGATGAAAACTGTGTGGCCTGCACAGGGTGTCGGCTGTGCTTGAGTAATTCAAAGAATCTCTGGGAAGAATGAATGTGATACCTTTCTACAATTCATATTTGCTGCCTTGTGTCATAAATTCAGGAATGAGCCAGTTCAGCTAAGTTGGCTGTGGTTTAAGTCCTGATTTTGCTCAATGCCTTGAGACAGATTTTATTTATAAATAAAATGGAGGTATAGATCTCCTAGAATATTTGGAGACCAAGAAGTGTTTTTAGTTTTAAGAAGGACTATTTCATGAAATATGCAGAATGTATTTCAGTGCCGCGTAATTTCATTTATTCTGCGTTAATCCTTTCCAGGACAGGTGTGGTGATGAGATTAATCAAGTCATGGATGCAGTCTCGTGGCTCAGGTTCAGACAAAATCTGCCCTTCTGATGACCCTCATGTGACTGGTCTGATATTCAGATTTGGGATGAGGGTCTGTCTGTTGTGGTGGCCAGTTGGAAGGTTCCAGCTGGGCTCAAAGTTAATGATCCTCAATCCTTGACTGCATCTCGATCAAAGGTGCAGGTCTCGCCAAACTGGTAAGCTCTTGTTGCTTTTGTGGGAAGTTATCCGACCATCAGTCTCACGCGGAACCAGGTCTCAGAAGGATCAAGTCAGGGTGAAATAATGGTTGCTGAAGAGCCTATGTCTGGTTTTCCTGGGTTCCTGATTCTCTGAGATCTTAATGACCAGCTATAATTGCATTGGATTAGGAGAATCCTGCTCTGCAGAGGAGATGCTCTAGAGACCTCTGAGAGACCAGAGACAGGGAATAGGAGAGGGCCAGCCTGGCCAGCGTGGCAGCTCTGGAATCTTCTTAGGAACCTTAGGCCTCCATTCAGGATCAGTTTTTCTAAGGCGTCTAGAGCAGATATTTTTAGTGTTGGAGGTCATGATTCTGAGATCTGCTGTTCAAGGTCAGGCACCCAGAAGGGTCTGACCTACACCCAATAAAAATGTTTAGAGTCTTCCATTTTGACAAGGAGACTTCACGGTTACCCAGGTTGCCCCAAGACATTATCTTCCCGGTTGTGAAAGATGGTTCTCAATAATGTGTTCTTGCTTCTTCAGCAAATGGGAGTGCTCCAGAACCCTTGGTTTTAGGGATTTTGAAATTTCCATGTTCGACTTTGGAGTTGTTCCTGATTTCTGGGCAATAGTGCCATGGGCCAGATTTTCTTCAAGTTTTCTTCACTCGGATGTCCAAATGCAAATCCCTTCTAGTTTCTAGGAATCACCGTTCAGACATCCTGTGCAAAATTCAGACCTCTCTTAAATGTTCAACCAATATAAACTCATAAGAATGAACCAAAATAGGAATGATTATCTTCATTTTTGCCTATTTAAGCATTTTGAAATATTTTTATCTTGTAATTATCGCTAAAACTATTTTATATGTTAATAATCAAAATGGAAATGACAAATAATGAAAATATTGTTTATCCTTTTATAAAACCATGGGCTCCAGCATGGTGGATACACTTAATGGTCAGTGAAAATTATTGCATTTAAAGCTAATCTGTCTTGGCAGAAAAATTGTAGATCGTTTAAAGGCTGATCTTTCACTCAGAGTTTCCATAAATATAGCAGTAAAACACATTGCCAGAAGTTTCGCCCATCTGGCATCAGTGTACAGGAAATCTCTGAGACATGTATTCCACGGAGGCAATAAACACTCCAGAAAGTTCATCCCAGTACTTTCTCCAGAGTATCCTAGTAACAGCTAGAATATTGCGATGAATCTAAGAAGTTCTGCATTCTTTGACCCTGTCGCCATGTTGTGGAGATTCAGTTATCGTTGGCTTGCCTCCTTCTCAATGGTCAGCATGGTGAGTGCTGTTGTGTCAGTTCTGTCTTTCTAGCAGCATAAAGTACCAATATTCATCTCCTGGTGCCTCCATTGGTAAAAAGTCCCCATCATCTCAGTGGATGGCAGTAATCGATTTAAAAGTAATTAAGCGTCTGCGCGTTTAGAATTTTCTTTTAATCCTCCCATTCGTATTTGAAGGGTGCCAAACAGACAATGCCTAAATAGGAATATATTTGAGATGGGAACAAATGCGTTTTTAAGTTTTACCTTAGACAAATCAGTAGATTAATGTTCTCAAATTCTCTAATAATTTGAAAATGAAGTTAAGGTGTGGTTTTATTTCTATTATTAACATTTATTTTTCTTCCTTCTCCATAGAATGGTATTTAGAATTTGGAAGAAATACAAAGATTAATTTTTGAGCTGGATCAGGGTCAGTTCAAAAACTTTGAAACCAAGAAACTTGCCAAGATTATTAAATTTTTGGGAAAATCGCTTTTAGATTGGATGGGTGTGATCGTTCGGTGTGGTTCATCAGGTGGAGATGAACGGTTTGGGATGGGACCGGGATGGGATCAGCGGCAGCACGGCATGTGAACACCATCTGATCTTGGTGTCTTCGATTCAGGCGGGATGACGTGACAGACACCAAACCGTAAAACACGGGCGTATGCTGTGGGACCCTGGGATCACCAGACGATGTCAGATGAACACAGCAAACTATACCTGGTCGGCGCTTCTTCCAATGGTCTGGGCTGGATGAATGAACTCTGTATCAACAAACGTATGTAACAATTAATATCTATACATTGGGTGGCGACAAACCGGCGGGCAGAACTATCGAAGATAAACAGGCGACAGGCTGAGCAGACAGGAGCTGGCATTATCTGGCGCCTGCCTGCACTCCTGCATGAACATACTGCACTGAAAAGCAAAAGGAGAACATGGGTAGAAGAAAATGGCTTCTCCCTTCCTTCACCATCACTATCGAA
>BMAO01038032.1:0-41076 GCA_019973975.1 Trichonephila clavata | reverse complement strand
AGGGTATATTCTTATAAAAATGATTTTAAATATTTTATATAAATAATCACAATATATCACTTGAACTCAGAATTATTTAACAAAAATGAACCAATGTATATCAAAAAGACAGTCACATGCTATATATAATTTATACATCATTTTCATCTAAACAAGGGAAATTATTTCAGATTCAAATCAGAATTGATTTGCATGCATATTTTTTCCCTACTTCAATAATTTCATAAAATAAATAGTTTTTGTGTTGCTGATCTGAATTTTTATTGAGATAAAAAGATATTTTATATATTGAGCTTAAATATATATAAAATAAATTTAGAGAAATAATTAATGTTTACTCACCTTGTGAATATACACTGTCTACCCAAAGCAATATGAATTCTACTCAATATAATGCGTTGCCCCACCTTTGGTCTGCAAAACAATTGGCCCCTTCATCTGCGAGCATCTTCACAAGGTTGCCACAAGTTCTTGGTAGATGACTGGAGGAAGGTTGTAACAACTATACAAGCAGTGGTCTTGTAAAGTTGAGAAATTCGAAGATGGAGGTATTTGATCTCCGAGCTGCCATTCTATGAAAGCTCAAACTTGCTCTGTTGGATTAAAAACTAATGAGTTAGGTGGCTAAGACTTTAAATGGATTCCAGCAGTAGGGTCCTCGAAATCCCCTTATTTAATTCTAGACTTAAGACATTGGGTGTTGTCCTACTAGTAGATTCCTTTTTCAGTTGGGAAGACAAATGGTATGTAACTGCACATCTCATCTTGAGTTATGTGTAAATAGCCCGCAGGTTCATTTTAATTTGTACCAAAATTGAGGACACCAGAGTCCCTCATGAGATCCTCCATCTTTGCATTGTACCTCCAATA
The DNA here is from genome assembly GCA_019973975.1 of Trichonephila clavata. Lineage (NCBI taxonomy): Eukaryota > Metazoa > Arthropoda > Arachnida > Araneae > Nephilidae > Trichonephila > Trichonephila clavata. Next base: position 40,206 of record BMAO01038032.1, on the reverse strand, counting down.
TAAACGTAACCAATGAGTAACTATTTATCTTGAAAAGGGGTCATTCTGACAGGACCATAGATGTGAGGAATGAGAAATCAATATTCGTCTGACCAGGCTTCTTTCAGTAATGTATGGTCTAATCTCAATGTTTCCAAATCCATTGTAGTTGACAATGGTACTTGGTCCACAGAAAATCACAAGTGGAACGTTGCTGTGTAGTTCCACGAGCAATTGTATTCAGCTAGAGTTTGCTGTGTGTTCCGAAATACTTACATTTGGATCTGCATTAAATTGGGCTGTCAGCTATGCCGTTGTTAGACACGGATTTTGATTAACAACGTGAGGTAGTGTCCGATGTCCATTTTCTTTGATGTCGCTTGGACATTCAAGAGCTTAGTGTCTACTAACATTTATCACCTTTGCATGGATGCTAACAATGGTAAATCGTAAGCAGCCTACCTGTTGTGCAGTTTCAGAGATACTCGTTCCGGGTCTTAAGGCCATTACACTCTGTCAAATTCTGTCAAATACGCTTCCCCTTTTTCATCACTCACAAAATAAGTGCGAAAATGATTCCTTGCCTTCTCCAGTAGCAGGTAAACATATTTTTCACTTAATAACGCACCCTCCACGTTATCCAGAGGAGTTCATTGAAAAATGGGGTGAGTATAGTTGTTTATAGGCACAGAGGAGAAATATTGTTTAGCCGTCAATGACGTTGATTTACAAGTTTATATGAGATCAAGTAATAGTATTCAGGGAAAGCAGATAATACCATTCATTATACCGTAGCTGACAGACACCTTTATGCTGTCACGTTGAACCAGATGCATTGAAAATGGCTGAAAAAAATGAATGAGTCACATTCGAAAAATGACAGTTAAACCGTATAGACATTAACTTGCATGAGCCTTTACAACCAAGGATGGTTGTGAAAGGCTTCTATGTGTGATTTCATGTCAATTAGGATAATTATGCTCCAATTGATGCAAGCGACTGGTTCTCCTGGAGTCCGCTAAGAATACTTCCATTAACACAATAGCATTGATGATTCTTTGTGAAATTATGTCGATTTAGACCAAAATGTTCAATGAAATGACATAAAATCGTGCTATGTTTCAACTATTGTATTTTAAACGTCTAAAAACAGAACAAATACAGCTGTGGTACGCCACAAAGCATGGTGAGGCTGCATAATGATTTGTGTTGTTGTTTCTTATCCCACTTGACCGACAGAAACATCTAGATCAAGTCCATGAACCGTGCGTTTTTAAACAATGAAGAACTGTAGCAGGACTTGAGAGCAGCTGGCTCTTATGGCAACCAATGCAAGCCAAGATATGGGGAGGAGTGGCTTGGGTCGCATTGCAATTCGGACAAGGAGGGTAAACTTTAAGACCATCCACATGCCATTGAGCTCGAGTATGATCACTGCGAAGCCTAGCAAGAGTAGTTTAATCTCGTCTATTTCTTGTCCCAAGCAAATCAGCACCAGGGCGGTTTCCTCCATACTATTCATGTACAGGGGCCTGCCTCCAAGAGGAACTGATATCTTGTTTGATCCTGGGAGCAATTTCTAAAAAAGTAAGGCAGCCACCATATGTAGAATCGTTATGGCTGCCCTCACGGTCCAAACCATCTACAATTTCATTCCCGTAGACATTCACGTACGATGGCACCCACTGAAAAAATATCTTAACATTGGCATTCAAGCTATTTAATAGCTGGACAATTTTCGTTGTCGTTCTATTACCATGTCTCCACCATTCAGATAGATGCTAAAAAGAGCTTCGGCTATCACTCAGTATCCAAATATCTATAATGACACTCTCAGTAAAGCAAAATTTCAAAGTCTCCGCATAGTGATTTGTAGAGTCCATCACTGAACATTGCCCTATACATTGCTATTCCATTTTGAAATAAACATTATTAATTGTTTGATGATTATATTTTTAACGAATTCCATCATTTTATTGCACACTTTAATAGTGATTTTTCTTCATTATATCATTCTAATACGCCATTAAAACCCTATTAGAAGAAATCTTACTTCGCTCTTTGGTTTCTTTTACTTCGGTGCATTTTGTATTCTGTTGTTGAATCTATGGAGGTACGTACTCTTATTATATTTATTGCATGCAAAAATTAAATTAAAATAAATAAGTCTAATTTCAAATTCGGGATGTACACAGGGGTGTTGTCTGTTGTCTCATTTCCTTCTCCAGTTGATATTTTCTTACCCATGAGAGATCTTCGGACTGAAGAGGCATTATGCCATTTCAGCTATATTCTGAGCAGAAAATGATAATTTGTTGGCTATAGTGAAGAGTAAACATTCTAGTTAAGGACGAAATAAAAATTATCGTTTTTATTAGAGATTGTGCCAATGCTTTTCTCAGTTGATGATATAGAAGAATTTTCTTTATCAAAGCCTACCGTTCCAGCATTTGAAAACCTCGAAACAGTTCATCGTTGCTCTCGAAATATTCTGAATTCAACAGAAAAGCTAAGAATGGTAAAAGACTCTAGAAGAAGCTATTGTGGTGAACCCTTTTTCTACAAATAAAAACTAGCAAAAAGACATGATTAAAAACAAGCAAAAGTGAAAAACTTATTTTAAAAATATTAAAAACAGCTACTCTTGTTATAAAGCTTATTGTAAAGCTTGGATGAATAATGATTCAATAGAAGAACTTCGCTAATAGACAGCGAACCCGTGAGAACAAAACGCAAAGACAATATACATTGCTTGACCTTTTTAAAACATCTTAGGTATATCTAGCTTGTATGTTTTTGTCTTCTAATACAACTTCTGCACTGTAACCAATTCATCAGGGCATTATTCTTCCGCAACTTCAAATTCACTACATAAACAAAATCATTTGGGAAAACTGAAAAGTGAAAAGAGAAAAGGTACGAAAAGCCTATCCCAAAAATTGTGAATTTTCCAAAAATTTGACAAATGTTGTTTTTATGATTTTATTTTATAGGCCATCTTATTAGCTTTATAAAAATACTAAGTTTATTATTTTTCGTTCACAGGAACAAAAACTGCATGTGTCTTAGAAAAAGCAGATATCATTACTTTAAGCAAGATGTCATGCTTTAAAACGAGTTTTACTCGAAATATGTGTTTTTTCATAAATGCTTAAACGGGCCAGCGATTGCTAAAAAAGTTTTGAAAATTATTAACTTTAAATTTTTTTGAGTATGTTCTGTATAACGGAAGAAGTGTGTTAACCTTCATATTTACCAATCACTGTTTTATTACAAAATTTTCAGTCCCTTATGTGAATATAATCACTGTTTCTTTAAACAATTTTATATAATAACACAGATAAAGAGATCTAGTTTTTGCAAAAATTAAAATATATCTTATCCTGAAGGTCATTTTAAAATTTTATAACATAGCGACACATCAAAGTTGAAAAATTGAAAATTTGTACATAAATTTTTGGTGCAAAAGGGGCCATGTTTATGTTATTTTTTTGTAAATTATCATCAATTTTCTCCCTAGTAATAATATAATTTATTTTTATCTTCTTAATTTTAGCATATTTTTCTTAAAATGTACTAAGCAAATTTAAAAACAACAGAAAAAAATAACCTTATCACCATTTCTTATAAAAAAAGTTTTCGCAAGTAGTCGGATATTTTAAATTATAACGATAAATAAATCCGTAATCACGAGATAAATACTTTATATATTCTTTCGACGATGACATTTTATCTGATAGAACACTTAAGTCAACAATGCATTTGTATATGGAATTGGTTCCACCCCCTCAGGAAATGGAAGTGAAAAATCAAACCCTTCAATCACTGAAGTAAAAGCTACTGCATATATAAAATATTTCTTACATAAAATGTAGATTATAAAATTATTCAACCTTTTCATAATAGTCTAGAATAAAAACATATGTATATGTATGTATTATATAAACATATTATGCATTATTGCTTAGAGATGAATCATCAACAGATATTGTTAAAGAGCCAAACATTTTTAAATTTAAATTTCCTTAATGTGTAGTAGGTGTGAAATCTTTAATCGCACCATTTCTAATTAGTAAAATAGCATTTATCATTGATGATTAATGATATATTTACATACAGGCAGAGATTGAGCATGAGAGTGGGCGAGAGAGATAAAAAGAGAGATATGAAGTGAATGAGAGCCGAGAATTGAAGATATGTTGATATTCCTTTATAATTCCAAAATAATTTTAAATACTTTTTAAAGTTATTAATATTTCATTGATATCTATATATAGATAGAGATAAATTAAATGCAAACATTTTCCAAAAAGAGAGAAGCTTAAAAATGAAATCTTAATTTTTTATCATGTATACGACTCTGCAAAATAGCACGAGAATTCGTAATCTTAATATTTTGAAAAAGTAACATTTTTTCCATAATTTAAAATTCTCAAAGAAATTAATTCGAATAGTAATAATATTAATCATATTAGCATTTTTCGTTTATTTTAATTATAGGTAAATAATAAAAGAATGCACAATACATTGCATTTTTTCATTTGTGTTACATTTATAATGCTGACATTTTCCTTTAATTGTAAATGTTATATATGGATTCATTTTTTTCTTTTTGATTAAAAACACAATCATTTTTGCAACGCAATGAAATATCATTATTTTTTTCAGAAAATAAATTGTTTTAAGTAGCAATTTAATTACATTTTAAAAGAAATTTCTTTTATTTATTTAAAAAACTGCGCAATAGACGGAGAATAAGCTAAAACCACCTGTCAACCTGATGCCAAACATAACCTACATAAACCACTGGTATCAGCAAAAAAATGATATCTATTTCAACTCCTCACAATCTTTCGAGAACTCATTAAAATTCTTTTATCTCCCCAGGTATGTACGGGTAACAGGTAGGTAAATAACAAACAAAACAGAAACCAAAAAATCTGCCTCCCCTTCAATACAAAATCCCTTGCATGACGCGAGCACACCGAAAAAGCTTCTGATTGGTCATTACAGACACAGGGCGCATGCCCCCTAGTTGAACCCGCGTGGGGTGTCGAGGGGGTCGGGGCTCAGTGGTAGGTGCAGGGCGCGCGGTATTTTCCGTTTTGACTATTGCCGACCTAGAGGGAAACTGCGGTTGTAGGCGAAAATTTTACCTGTGCCCAAGGAAATTTGGGATGACCTGCGTCCGATCAATGTTACACGGATACCTTTGCTAAATACATCCAGGAGAGGGGAAATTTGTGCATTATACATGACGAAAATCAAGACGGTGAGTTTTTTGTTTGTTTTTGTTTTATTGCTTTTTTGCGCAACTGTTGCATGTTAATTGATGTATTTTAGGTATGAGTGATGCATATAAAATATGCGCTGAAATGAAAGTTGTTGTTTTAATTATAATTTGTGGAAATTTTAAAAAATATACATTTGGATAAATGTTTTATGTTTTTCAAAAAATAAATTGTATGCTTTATATGTGTCTCTAACTAAAATATTAGTTTTTTTTCTTTGGAAATAAATATCATTTTTCGCAACTGTTGCGCCGTCATTGATACTTGTTTATAAAATGCTGAAAATAATGTTTTAAAAAAATGGCAAAAAAAAAATTGTTTTTGATCATTTTTTTAAGTATATTATTTTTTTAAAGTTGCTATAATGACTTTTGAAAATAAAATGCTATATGTAACTATCAAAATCATTTATTTTAAATATTTGAAAAAATGTCTGCTATTTTGTTCATGTAGATTTTTTTTCTCACATCAACTGCTACGAATGAGATACACACTTATTTTTTGAAAGTTTGTAAACTGAAAGAAATTAAGTGAATAAAATGTACTGTTTTGTTTATTTATTGCAGTTCTATGCAGATTCTTTAATTAATATTTGCTTGAGTAGAATGAAGCATTTGAATTTCATAAGAGCTTAGGGAATGAAAGAGATATAGTTACAAGATTTAATTAATATTCCTGATAAAAATGTAAAAACATTTAGTAGGCATAAGATTTAGGATAATTAGAGGCATATTTGAAGTTATAGTACAGTTTGTAAATTAAAGTTTGAACCAAATTATTACCCTTTGTACTTTTTCTTTCGGGGAAAAACAATAATCTTTTCATTTTTGTTAAAACCGATAGAATTTCAATATTTTTCATAAATTAATTGGTATTTATTTTAGAAAATATTAACGAACCATTACGTGATTGAAAATAATATTTCCTTGTAAAAATATTATCCCGATAAATAAATGCATTTAGTTTTCCAGATATTGTAAGTTAATTATGAAATAAAAGTTAAAATAAAGTGTATCAAATACAATCTAAAATGCTTGCGTTAATTTGGTGACTTTTAACTAAGTATTTCTAAGAAAAATTAAAATAAAATTTTCTATTAGTATAATAATAATTACCAAAACAACTTGCACAGGCATTAACATTTTTTGAATAAACTCTACTATTTTATTACACACAATGGCTTAAAATCTTTTTTTTTCGAGAGTTTTACTGTGAAATGCATACTTTTCGTAAGTAAAAACTGTTTTATCTTACTGTTATATCTTTAAAAATATTAATGAAAGGAAATAATAATCGAAATGAACTTTTTACATAAGCTAAGTTTTTAAAATTAAACCATTATATTACATAAAAAAAACAAAGTGTTTTTAATACATGAGTGTATATCAGCTTTTAATAATTTTAATACTTCTCTAGTGAAAATTGATGTTTTCAGAATTAAAAGCTCCGTTACGAAAGAATAAAATTACGTATATAATTATTCGCTGGATAAATCATATTGCACTTAACTGCTGTTTAAATTATTAAACAACATTATAAATGTTTTAAAATTGTTTTAAGAAAACATAATGCAACATTAAACTAATAATCATTCATCTGAAAAAAAATATAAAAGATGAAGTCTTAGAAAATTGTACAGTGCTATACAAGTACTTTTATTACAAATGTTCAACAAACACTTTCAAAATAAATACAAATTAGGAATTCCAACATATTATTCCTACTGAAATATTTCAGAAAAATCCAATGTAAATCACTCCCTTTACTAACGGATGTATTATTTATATTGTAAAAACTGGCAAAATTGTACAAAATAAATTTCGGACTCAAAATGCAATATAAGCAGATGCATTACTGTCAAAAATAGTGTTACATTTTTTAAATCTGCACTAGTTACAAGAATTATCGTATCCCCGGTTATGATTTTAAAATTTATTTTATTTTATTGTAAGTGAGATTTGATTTAATTTTTCTATCGAACATGTATAAAACAAAATTAATTAAATTAATACATATTGAAAAATCCAATATTTTTATATATTTTTACAAGCAATTTTTATCGCATAATGGTTTTCAGTATCGACAATCTGTGGAACAACCCCAAGTTCTACCAGCAACAAACAGTCCAGCAAATACTTAATTACGCATTTATAAACTTAATATTATTGTTTATTATGTTTGTCATATGTACAGATATACTGATGAAAAAAAACTTTTCATACAAAAGGATTTTAATCCTATAATTATATTTAACCCATATTATTTAAATCATGCAAGAAACAATGGTGACACTTATAGAGCTGATTTCTTTTAAAATTGGAAAATCTAGATAAAAATATTACCATTTTTCATGAAGGAGATGTCTTTCAGTTTCCAAAAATCAAAGTTCCGTGCTGGAATAATAAATACTCTCATTTCAGTTTGCTTAACTCTAAATTACATGTAACAAAAAAAAATTCAAAATATCATAAAAAGAAGACAAAAACCGTATTTGTAAAAATGGTATTGAACGTATTTCTCTTGCTGGTTTTCCTTGTAATTACATTTGTAAAAACATGCAAAAATAAGCTATTTTATATAAATGTGTGTTCCATTGTCTAATGTACAGTTTTTGCTTTATATTATACAATGCATTCTTAAATATTTATGTCCCTTTGATTTTTATGGAAGTATAAGGTTATTTACAGTTCTAGTTTCTTGATAGCGTCACTGGTTCTCTAAACTTTTTTTTGTTTAAAAGCTTGTTTATTTCACACCTAAAAAAGTTTCTTAATTTCCGCTGTTGTTATAACTTTTATCAAAAAAAAAAAATGCTAAAGTAATTTTGTATTTATTTTTAAATAAACTTGCTGAAAATTTCATCTGGCCTTTTTCAAAAGCACTAATGACTATGCCATTTTTGGACACTGTAAGAGTTTTGCTGATTTAGAATTTTTCATGAACTTACAAAGTATGCTATTTGCTTAAATTTATGACTATTTAGTAGAAATTTTATATCTAAATATATCTAGAAAAGGGAAAGGTTGGATGCATAAGGCTTACTTAACCTCATTTTTTGTCCGCCGGCAGTAATTGTTTTGGAGAATACGGTCTTCATGTTTTACTCTATTTAAAACACTATTTTTCTTTTATTCTGAAGTTTTTATTTTTAGCCTTTCTTCTTGCATGATTTAAGTGCAAATTATGTATGCATTTTTCTGTCATTTTTTTGAAGCGATGTCAATGAAGATATAATGAATTAACTGATGTGCAAATAATTTATGAAGTTATACCATGTAGCGCATTTTGATCTCAACTAATGGTAATTCAGTTAAAATTATTTTTAATGTAAGATTTTATACGTTTTCATACTAGGATAACTTTTCTTGTGACACTAATTAAAAAAATACACTAATGAAACTATCACTTCAAAAGGTAAAGATTTACAAACTTCGAAAGTGGAAATAAAAAATATTATATACACTAATTTTTATGGAATTTAACAAATTTTTTTTTAAAAAGCACATATTTCCTATTTATATATCAATATTCTAGGGAAATAAAAAAACCATAATTTTATATGTCTTCTCTAGTTTAAATTATTTCGATAGTAGATAATCAAAGTAAATTAATTGAATTAATTATTGCCAATATTAATTATATTTAATATATTGCCATTAATACATATTTTTTGCGTGATTGAAAACAAATAGATCAAAAGAAATATAAATACAAAATTTAGATTTTCGTTTCATTCATTTTCAGATTATGTTACATATTCATTATTATTATTTATCTACATAAAAATCCTTCAGAAAATAAAGGTATTTCAAATGCACAATCTGTTTTTTACACAATAATATTACTACATACATCTACTGAATTTATTGTTACAATTTTTTTCCAAATTTCTGAAAGGTATTTTACGTCACAAAATATTTTTAACAAAAAAAAAAATCACTTTATTTGTAGGAAATAGATTTTATGTAAAAGGCAAAATAAAAAAAAGGGGGGGGGAGAAAAATTGCTGCAATTATCATTAGTTATGACCTTAAAATTACTTAAAATTGAAATATCAGTGAAAACTTAATGAAGTCATTCGTTTCATGTTTATTTAAGGTATTAATATAGAGATCAAATAAAATGATCCTCCATAGGTATTGAAAGTCTTTCCATAAGCAAAGAAGTATAACAAGTCTCAAAGTTGAAGGAGGTTGAAAAAATAATATATAAAAAACTAAGAGCTATTGATAAAAATTAATTTTAAATTATCTGAATAATTTAAAAGTCTTTTTAATCACTAATCTCAATATATTCCCAATCTCACAGATAAGCCTGGCTATACATATTAAATGTTTGTTTTTTGTTTATTCAAAGATTTAATATATAATGAAATGTATTTTGCGTATTTTAATAATAAATAAATTACAACTGTATATATTTCGTTACACGACATAAAATGTGTGTGTTGAAAGATATTTGTGATGTACAGAGTTTTCTGTATTCTGCCAATTATTTTTTCAATCAAATTAATTATCACAACTTTTAAAACATAAACTAATATCCATTTATTTATGTATATAAATAATAATTTAATTCTATATACTTGCATTCCTGATATTTTTTAATTGTGATATTGCCTTTAATTCGTTTCTCTTTTTTTAATGAGAAAAATTAATTTCACGTGTAATGTTTAGTTTTTAATCATTTATTCATGATTTTATTTTGGATAATTAAAAAAACTTCGTAAATTATAACAAAAATGTTTCAAAATATAATTTTTATAAATTAATTCAAACTCTATTAAGAAATCTGAATTTGATAATATAGTAGATTTCTAATGAACTATTTATAAATTAATTTTTATAAATACGCTTTTTTGTTATATACATTATTTCAGTGTACCAAAATGATTATTGTTGGATTATTTTTTTTAATAACCCAGAAAACAGACGTCAATAGTGTAAAAAAATTTCGAAGTGTGTAGATCAAATTTGAGCATTATTAATATTGAGCAAAATATATGTTAATTCAAGATTTTTTTCAGTATACAATAGAAAACGAATACAGTAAGAACCCTTTTTAATTTATTTTTAAAAATTAAATAAGTTATAACTTGGAAGTGATTTCAAAATTCGTAATGTATTTAGAATTGAAGTAATTCCATTATTTTAAATTTATTTGAACAACAAATCATACAATATTAAAAAAAATTATTGCAATAATGTTTCTGTTTTAATTGAAGATTAATCATTTACACTTATTGCCTCATTATTAACCTAATATAATTCAAATTTGAATCACAATTTTTAAAAATCATGTAATATATTTTAATTATATATCAACAGTACTTTATTTATATGAAAATATTTTGTTTGATTGCAATTATTTCTTTCTATTGACACTTGGAAAATCGATTTAACTTGAAAAATAATAATTATATTTTCAATTCCTATAAAGTGAACTAATTGAAAATATTAAATTAACCACTAATACATTATAAACAAGGACAGATTTTACATTGCCTTTCAATAATTTACTTCTGTTTGTTGTTTTCTTCTAAATGAATATTTATCACATTTTATCTTCAGTGTAATACAAAAGAAACATATCGTAATACTTAATATTCCTACTGATTTTTACCCAAAATTTAAAAAAATTGAAGAAAAAACATTTATATAAAAAAACGAAATTTATATATTTCTATTTTTTTTGGTGTTAACGAATAAATTATGAACATTACATACATCAAATAAATTCTTTTAATTATTGGTTAAATAAAAAACCACACGCGCAGTGTTATTAAGTCTGTTAAACTTTTAAATCGCCGATTTTTTTACTCTAATAATAAATCACAGCTTTTTTTTATAAAATTGATTTTATCACATCCTTGTTCTATTCATGATTAAAAAGTAATACTTTTTTAATTATTTAGAATAGCGAAAGGTCATTTTTAAAAGTGATTATTAAAACCTTTTTTAAAAACAATATAACTCTTGATGATCAAAGAGAAGTAATTGTTTTTTTTTATAAAATCATTTCGTAACTCATTAATGTTGAATTCCTTAGTAAAATAATTTTGAAAAAAGCAAATTTGCAGTAACTGCATTCTTTAAATTTATGCCGCTTATTAAAAGTAACTTGAAGAACAATATCAAAGATGCTGGCTCTAAAAGATAAAGGCACAAGTATTCATTAATTAAGTATTTATCCACTAAGGAATTTTAGAAATTTTACTAAAAAAGGTTCAAGTATGAACAAATAATTAATCAATTCTTTTTTATGCATTATTCAGCTAACTTGTTTAATAAAAAAATAATGAAAAACCGGTTCGTGGTATAGATTAATTATTATGTTAAATAGTGTAATATAATTTGTAATAAATGTTGACTAATTAGTATTTCTTCCAAAAAAAGATATTAATTCATTAAATCCGAAAATAACCAAATTTCTGGTAGTAATAAGATAAATTTTTATATATTTAAATACGATGTAATGTGTTATAATAAATGTGCGGAATTGATTATTGGAAATGATGAAAAAGACAATAAATGTTCTGGTTAAATCCAATAATGATCCATGAAACAGATGAGGTGAATTATAATGTTAATGTACAAATATATATTTGGGTTTTTTCTCAATTTTTTTATTACGTATAAATTTTTCTTCAAAATCAGTGAGAGTTTTTAAAAAATTAATACTTGTAATTATATATATATATTAGATTTATAGTCTTGATTAGATTATAAGATTTATATGTGAACTTATACAACATAATTTAATTTTATGACATTTTTAAGACATATTATTTACAAAGTTGAATCTTCTGAGTGAGATAGCTTTCTGTATTTTATAAGAAAGGTTTTATATATATGAGCTAGGAACTTATTCGTAGATCTTCTCAAGTTATTGACCTTTTTACACAGAATACTTTTTCTTATATTATGATAATGCAGGATAAATTACTGATATTTTAAAAACAATATAAGTATTTTTATCGAATAAAATGCCTTTTAAATGGGTTCAGAGAACTAAAACCAGAAACATTTGTAGTCATTAGAATAAAATGGCAAAGCATCAAAAATAAATTTAAGAAAGAAAAGTGAATGGGGTAATATATGGGTTTATTATTTTGAAAGAAGATTTATGAAATACAGTTGAAAATTTACTTGAAGTATATTCTGATGTTCTATGTTATTTTTGCATAAAATCGATAAAAAGCTGTGATGAACTTTAATAATAAACCATTTGACTATGTGTTAAGGAAAAATGACTATAACCTTTTTTAATACTATTGTGCATGTTACGCGTAATAAGTATTGATAATGAAAATTCTGCATTCATTGCTTATTAAATAGAAATTTAGTAGATCAACAGAAAATTCATATTACTAAAGAAAAACTTATTCGCATATAAAAAATATAATCATAGTTATGGAATTATTGGGAGTACTGACTTCATTTGCCAATTTCTGTTCAATGCTATTTCCATTTTAGAATAGATACACTACATTCATTATTTTAATTGTATGTGCATGAACTTTAAGAATTTAAAGTATTCTTAGATTCCTGGTATTATAAGATTTTGAGATGAGTGTTTTTTTCATAATATTTCTCTGTAAAAAATTTTATATGGTACATATATGTTTTGGCTTTCAAAAACCTTAACATTTTGAAGTACAATGTAACATCTACAAAAAAATCAAACATGTAAAAAAGCATGACTCTGAACTTAACCTAGAGCTGTACTTTTTTCACTCTGAAAATAAGCTACAAAATTACATTTTGATAAAGCTTCACAAAGTATCTTGCTAAAATGATGAAAAGTTTTTACTAGAAATTTAATCATTTAAACGTAATGTAGAAACTTCTGTAAAGACCTACGTAGATGTGTTGTTGTTGTTGTCGTGTCCTTTCAGAAGGGAAGCAATGAAAGTTGCCAGAGCCTGTGAGACAGGTTGGACTTCTTAACGATAGATGGCGATACCACCTATCTCCACCTCCACAATTTAGGTATAGAACTGGATGGGTAAGAAATATTCTCCAGCTCCCTGAACTCGTGGTTTCTGCTGCGAGCGCCCACAAGACTTTCGGATTCACTGATTTAACGAACACGTACTCCGTGTGTACTCAGATAGTATTTGGTGGCATTGGGCATCGAACCCAGGTCCTTCGGTGTGGAGTCCGATACTCTAACCACTAGGCTACTTCATGGCCATATAAGTAGATAAAACTTCGTAATAGGATTCAATGTTTTTTAAAAAATACACTCATTCCTAAGTAGTTATCAGATAACTAACATGCTCCTCTCCAAATCATTCAATCTTGATACATTTTCCTGAATAGTATATATATATATATATAATGTATTTCATATAAATATTTTCTACCACTTGCAAAAAAGGACCGTATCTTAAAAAGAGTTTTATAAAAGTAAAATATCATCAATGATTCGCAAAGACGTGTTTTGGGTGGCAAAAGAAATCGCAATCAATAATCTGGTTTTAAGCATTTGAAGCTTATATGGAGTTCTGAATTCAATTCTTATGAATTTTGTAATATTATGTGGAACTTTGAGAAGGAAAATAAAATGTATTGATTATATATAAAGTAACGTGACTTAAGGCATGACTTTTTAAAATCAATTTATTTCCTCACTAGGAAAATAAGAAACGACTATGATTGAAAGAGATGATTATCGGAATGTTTCAGTAAGAATATTTTTAATGTGAGAAATAAATTTAAAACAATATTTTTTTGGAAAAATAAATCTATATTAAAAGAAAACCCCCTCTTGAATTTTTAAAAATTGAATAGTGCATTGAAACTTTTCAAAACATTTTAATTAATTTATTGGAATTTTATACCAGCGCGGCAACATTTTTACAAAAACAAATCATGATTACATATAAACGTGTTGCAATCAAACAAAATAAACAATCAAATAAAACAATGAAATGTAAATAAAACATTGCAAAAAACCAATTAAAATGAACTTTCACATATTTGCAATTGGCTGTAATATTTGTTAACATATATGTAACTGATAAAGCTTCAGTTTTTTAACTAAATAAATACTGCTCATATGAGCTCGTGTATCAGATTTAAAGTGTTTAAAAACCTCCTCCCGCAATTAGCATAAATTCCTTTTTTTTAAGAAAATATGCCTCTAATAATGTATTTCCTTAAAACAAGAGACACATTCTAATTGTTTTCTTTGTTCTGTGCCTTTTTTTCCTAAACATGATATTGCACTTCACGATAAAGTTTTAGACCTGCTTTTCAGCTTCTTTACTGAGAATGGGCTTTTATTTCTAAGGTGACCATGTACGTTTCAAAAGGACTGAGTGTTTTGGTGTTAAAAAAATGCATCGCAAATGGGTTTTAACAGAAATATTATCAATGATACGTGAAAAATTTAAATAAATTGATATTTGATCTGTTTTTCTGCAAACCTCTATTTTCATTTAAGTATAAACCAAGGAAATGTCCTCACTCATTTTATATGAATGACATTAAAAGAGAATTTTAAGTAACAATTACTTTCAGGTAATCTCCTAGGTTGAAGACCATTTTTTTTTTACATTACCTGCTGAATTAATATATATTTCTTATATTCCCTAAACTCATCCTTGGAGTTTATTAAGCTTTCCATGAGACGTCAATATTTGTAAAATCAACTTCTTGTGTATTCATGTGCTGGTTGAAAATATAACTGCATAGATAATAATTGCATATTACTGTTAACAATTTACTAACAATTTCTTTTGCTGTTGAGCAATAAAACACTATTAAATTAAAATTGATTTTCGTAATGTAAGTTTCCTTTCCTTTTCAATAAAATTTTTAATCTTTCCTTTCTTTTTGACTCATTTAGATTAATGACCATTAGTCCCGAAACGCTCATAAAATAAAGATTTCGTTATAAACGAATAATTAGCTTGACTATATATATACTTGTAACATATATTGAATTTAGATATCAGAGGATATATGGTAATTTTTCCGATTATTTTCACCACTATTAACAAGTGTTTTGCTGTAAAAGTAATGACCATTCAGCTTTATTTTAATTTCGATCCTCAATATTTTAGAATCAGTGTTAAAATCAATAGCAAATAAGATTTCTGTGCTCTTAAAATTCTGTATAAACCCATCGTATAAAATTAGATTATCTATCTCAAGAATATCATTTTTTTTTTATATTTAACTTCAAAATCAATTTTAAGCAGATTCAGATTAAAATTCACTACCGATCAAAATCACTCCTAATAAGATTTTACTTCTTATATATAGCTTCTTTCTTTACTATATATTATTTTTATGCATCTCATAATTGATTTACCTGATCCACTTTTTTTAAAACTGGAAATTAAAAAGAAAGTTAATTCAATTCTTTTCAATTATCGGTTTTTCACTTAACAATTTATTTAAGGTAAAAATGTTTTGCATTTTTTATAATGTTTTTTTCAAAAGATAAGAATAAATATAATGTGTGTTTGACTTCTGGCTATTTATTAAAAAGAGAAAAGAAATAATGAATGCGTATTTAAGAAATGATTTATAAAACACCACTTAAGATTTTTTTAAGATCTTAGAAGTAAAGCAAAAACTTCTACTTTTTTTCTCCTGGGAAATTGTCTCTGAGCTCTTTGTTAATCGGTATATAACCTTCTTCTTTCTGCAGTTCGCATGTGTGTTTTTTTCAAAATGCTTTTTGTTCTTATAAAAGCCGATTCAATTTAAAAATATTTCCCACTAGCGATAGTTTTTTTTTAAGTTAAAAAAAATGTCACCAAAAATTACGTGTACCTTTAAAGATTTCTGCTTTTTTCTTCTTTTTTTTCTTTTAATATAAATGTCAAATAATTCGATGTTGTTAACTCTCGTATTCTCATCACATTTAAAAACTTTCATAAAAACTATTTTTAATTCTGTTGTTTTACGTCAACTTTGTCCAATTTTATGGATTAAGTATTAGAGTATCAATGATTGAAAACTAGAATCCGAACACGGTATCATCTACGTACATATATCATCCACATACCATATCGGGATTCCTATAAAACCCGTATTAACGTTTTATGAGAGAGTTTGCATTAAAGCAGTGCTTTTCAAACTTTCAGCATTTTCGACCCAATTTCCAATCATAATTTTCGACTATAAGTTTCCTCATAATTATTATTAAATTTCTCATTATTATTAAATTCATAAAAATGTATTGAATTTAATAATAATGCATTTTGACACAAACTACAATGCAAATTTTATTATAATCTATACAAATTATCAAGATTATTTAGTTTGTATATAACTTTATATACGATATGCCAATGTTGTCACGATTAATAATTAATTTTTTTTACTTAGTATTAATAAATCAGTGATCAAATTCATATTTCAGTACTGACACATTTATAAGTATATTATATCAGCGTAAATATGCATTTTATTTTTTTATCATGACCGAATTTATTCATCAATTTACTTATTTTCAGTAAATTAATAATTTTTAAATAATCTTTTATTTTCTACTTTTTAATTTACTCGAGTCCCCCTGGTAGAATTATCACACCTCACAGTTTGAGAAACGCTGCATTAAAGAGAGCGAGATACTGTTTTTGCTCATATTACTGTGCATTGCTTAATAATATTAAGTCGTCAGTTTCAAATTTAGTGATTAATTATTTTAATGAGAGATTGAGAACGAAAAATCATTTTATAGTCATGCGATTATTCACCTCAGAAGATATTTTTAATATTAGTGAATGTGTACTTGTCCCAAAAAATATTACTGGCTTTATTCTTCATAAGTTGTAAATAATACAGCTTTAATACGGCCGACTGGAAAATGTCCACACTATTTCTTAATGGTTGTATTTCTTCGTTTTGTACTTTGATTCAGGTATTTATTTCTGATTATGTGAATTGGACCTATTAATCTAGTTTTTATTTAATAAATGGTAATGTGTTTCTGATAAAATTGTAATTTGTTTTATGTATCAGTTTTATTTATTTTGTGCTCAAGATCCTAGTTTTTCTACACATATTTCCGTGCTATTTATATATTATATGTCTATCTTCTTCTGTGAAGTTATTAATATACATTTATGAAAAAAAATGTGTGCTATTTGTTTTTTAGCCATTAAAAATGGCTAAACATATAAAATGATTAAAATAAAAATGTAAAAAAAAAATAATTAATTCATTTGGTATAATAGCACTTTAATGAATAAAACTGTTTTTTTCCCCCTATGACTTATAGGGAATAATTTGGAAAATAATTTCCTGACTGTTATATCAGTAGACTTAAACAGTAATTCAAATGTTATAATAGTTTTCTTAAGGAATTTTATACATTATCTCCTTTTAATTATATTTAACTGAAATACTTGTATTTTTCATTACAGATTTTTGTACAGTTAAAAATTTCTCAATATATAAAAAGTATTGTATTAGATTATTTGGATTCTAATCAAACTAACTTGAATATCTGACTTAGCTCAGGGATTGAATGCATTTCAGCTAAAATTTGTTTTGTGAAGAAATTGAAAATTCCAGAAAAATTCATTTGTTTGGATTCTTGGTGAATATCTCCTTCCATGAAAATAAATAAACACAATCGCAATATTTTTAATAAAAAATTATAAGGAGAAAAGTTATATTTTTACAGTAACTTTATTACAGTGAAAGTATGACGTATATACAAGTATTTTAGTTATATGTATATATATAATAGGAATTATTTTATAAGAACAATACTTATTTAAAAATCAATCTCTTAAAAACAACATAAACATAAAATATTGGCAATTTACTCCAAACGTAATTTTTTTTCTCCAGAGCAGTTCAGTAAGAAATCCAAATAAAAAGAAATAGTGTAAATGTGTCAAAATAAAATTTGTAATATAGGAGTACGTCATTTATTACTAAGCATATTTATAAATTTATCCAAAATTTTATTCAAAAAATATTGTTGTATTCAAAAATAAATTGTATCCTCATTTTCCACGACTTTTTTTATTAGTGTCATACTGGAGGTTTGAACGGATCGTCGTCAATGTATATTTGTTTTATAAAAACATAAAAAGTGTAACTTAGTTAAAGGGATTTAATTGATTTCATTACAATGGCGTGTGTGTTTATTTGAAGTAGTAAAAACTCTCATTTTTTATTACTTTTGTAAGCGCAGTCTACAGCAATAAGACATTTGCCTGTTGCTACAACAAAAAGCCTTTGGAACTGTCATTTTTATTTCTGAATGAAAATTTTTTAAATTATATTATGATTTCTTACGACAGTGAGATGATAGGATTATGAAGGTTAGATGGTAAGTCTTATAAAGGTGATATTCATAATAATCATTATGGTCTTAAATAACTACACTATCGCGTACTTAAAATCTACACGAAAAAGTTTTTTTTCGGAAAAATAATTATTTTCTTAAATCACTTTAAAACTACTGTACAAAAGCAACGTAGTGATTGTTGAAGTGCTGTAATGTCTCATATCGTTGATGGGAACAACAACGATATGGATATTTTTGTGGAATAGAATTACAATATCACTTGATTACTTATTTGGTACAATATTACTTGAATTGTCAAATATTGTGAACTTAAAATGCTTTCTAATAACGATTGTACTACAATTAGCCTTGTTTACCGCACTCCTCTGACATTAACACTCAATATTTAAAAAAAACAATTTCTACGTAATTGATTGTCGCATTACCAACTAATGGTGATTGACTGTAAACTAAAATAACTTGGTGAACTTAGAAGGAAGGCATCCATTTCTATACCTGTCTGAATGCATCACAAGTCAACACCGAATCACGTGAAATGAATACAAGGCATCAAACGCTGAGAAACTTGTGAAATTCTGACATTCAGCATATACTTACCATTTCCAAATTTTCTCCTAAATCTAATTTTTCAAAGAGCATTTCTTAAAATAAAGAAAGGAAATTAAAAGTATGTACACTATTTATAATAAGGTCTTTTATTTATTTTTTTTTAAAAAGGTAAAACTGAAAAAATTATTAAATATTGCTTTTTTAAATAAAAATAAATGTGCATTTTAGCCTTTTGAGTGAACAATAAATATTTTTTAATTCGCAAGTATTTTTTCTTCCTCTCCGTATCCCATTTCTCCCACTAAAACACTAGAACGTCCAAGATTTCGATTACACTTAAACATGTGCTGGTGTCGTTTCGACACCATATTATAATATAAAATTGTAATAACTAATTAATTGCAGGACTAATGTTTAATAGGGTTTAGTTTTAAGAATTTTTAACATTATTTCATCTAATTATCATGTACTATGACCCTTTATATCAAATTATTTAACCTTGTAAAATGAAATACAACAATGGTATTCAAAATATTAGTATAGTAAGCAAAATTGTAATTTTTGCAAAATGCAAGTTTTTAAATCATTATTTATCATTTTTATGCATAATGTTTTGTACATACCTCATTTGTAATGAATACAGTGGTATTCATTTTTAATGTACATTTTCCGCACACTATTTTGATGTATGAGACACAATTGTTTTTTAGTTGCGTTTCCAATACAATTTTTAATTTCACACTTTTTTGCGTTTTAGTGAATTTATAATTCCGTAGAATTCAGTATTTACCTGATTTTTCAAATTTCTTGCACTTACATTATTTTCTACAAAACATTTCGAGTCTCAAATCTGTCAGAAACATTATATTATGTGGTATCTCTTCTGTGCCATCTCCAACGATATATATATCAGGATTTAATGAAATATTATCAATTTCATCTGGACTTTCTACAGATTCTTCGCTGGCGCTTTCACGCCATCTTATATTGTCATTGGAATCTAAATTAGAACAAGATAGATCACTACCATTCGATTCTTTCTAAAAAAATTCCCGAAACAAATTATAAATACATCAAGACTTAGACCTTTCCTACAAGTCATCGTTTCAGGGTGTCTGCTCTTCTCAAGGTTTATAAATCGAATGAATTTTCTTTTTATGAGCAGATAAAAGAATGCTATAAAAACGAAGCACTTAGACACAACGGTTTTAGTATAAAAGACTCATTTCCACAATTAACCCAACAACATTGTATTCAAGTTCACATAAGTATGGGACATTTCTTCCAGAAGTTTGTTTTAAAATAGTATCTACTTAGTGAACTATCCTTTGCTGAACGACAGCTATTTTTTATGATAAATTGCCTTAATGTCGAAATGACACCAACGAGCGTTCTATGTATTTTTAGTTATATAATCGCTCCTAATTAACCTAGAACCACAAAACATTTCCTGTGTAATCACCATGGAAAATGATTGAAATTCACTAAAAATGTTCAAATTCCCTGCAAAAATGCGGAAAGGAGAAGAAGCTAAAGAGGCTCCGGTATACAATAAACACCAATGGACGTTTTAGTGTTAAAACAATAGAGACCAATGTGAATAAGTAAAATAATTAAAATATGTGATAAAGCATGGCGAAATATCTGCATTTTTGAAAAATTTTAAGTGTATTAAGAGAACGACATTTATTTATTTACTTTCTTACTTGACTGTGTGAAATGCAAACTTTCTAGGGTATAATGATTGAAAAGAAATCACTCAACTAATGACTATTTGGCTTAATATCTCACCATGCTATTAAGAAAAGTTTTCAAACTTCTTTGGGTTTAGACATAAATATATTTTGGATTAACCCACGATTACCAAAAAATAATATTAAAAAATTTCAAAATGTCTTGAAGTAATGCAACGAATATCCAAAACGCATTTTCAGATCTTTATGTAAATAGGACATAAACTCTCAAGTGAATTCAAGAAAATTCCGTTCAATAAATCCTTGGGAAATCAGAATTATAGTTCCTTAACTGTTTCACTTTGCTCTGATATTAAAGTAGGAATTTTCTGTTGATATATATCATCAGTAATTTTTCAAATATTCTATATTTATAAAATGGCACTTAGGGGCTTCTGGTCTTACTTTGAAAATAAGAACCATTCATCACAAATGTGATCCTTATTTTATGACACATAATTAAAGAAATGTATTGACCCTTAGAAGGAAAATCTACGTTAAATTAAACTCTATGTTTTCGTCTTCTCTCAAAATTACTTGTAGTATACTACATATAATTAAGTATGAAATAAAAATATGAATTTAATCAAAATATTTTTGCTTCTGTGTTTATATAAAAAATTTTATGGATAATATCTTTATATTTCTTTCCAAATGCAACTATTAAATTTAGAGGCAAATTACTTTTTGCAAAAAAAAAGAAATAGGTGTATATATATATATATATATATTTGGCAAGCAAGACAACTTTAAACCTAATATTAATTTTATCCACAATATCTTAATTTAATACAGACAAATAGTAACAGTTATGAAGCAAATTTTCTTGATATAGAAATTAAATTAAAAGATAATAAAATAGTTACTAATATTTATGATAAACAAGACTTTAATTTCAATATTATAAAAGTACCGCATTGGGAGAGTAATGTGCATGTATCTATATTCAGATATATTGTTCTTAATTACACACTGCGCAATAAATTTCTAGTTTCTAATAAATCAGAAAAAATAAAAAAAACTATAAACATTTTACGAAATACTGTTTAATTCAAAACTACTCGATTAATTTTATTAATAGATATTTAAATAAAGAAATTCTAAATAGTAAGGATTAAATTTCCCTAGTTTCAACAGGTTAATATTATAGATTTATTATTCTTCCTAGATAGTTTTAAATACCCCCGATTTCTAGTTTTAGATAAAATTACTTTAAAATTTATTATAACTTTTAAATTATATTAAGAGTCTCTAAGATAATGGTAGTATGTTTACAATTCTTATTTTATTATTTCTATTCTTTTCATACTTTTGCTAAGTGCTATTTTTCAGCCATTGCTTTGTTTTGAAATTGTATTTGGGTCCAGAATCTGGCAATATTTTGTTTATTGTACTCAGATTTAGCACGGGCTCTGCATTTCAGTATGCAATTTTTAGGTAAGTTACTTTTTTCTTATAATGGGTTTAGATTTCCTAAGCATTATTTCCAATTGGTATTTGCTCGGTATTATCAACAGAAAGGGGGAAGGTTGGCTGGCCAAAAAACATGTTCAACCCCACTTTTATAGTGAGAAATTTTTTTAAAAGAATTTTTTTGTATACAAGCTGTCCTAAGTCAGCAATGTTGATAATACTGAAGCATCCATTCTCTTATATTTTTATATTTTACTCTGTTATCTCAATTTTTCATATCTCCTTTTAAATTCTGTTGTCTGGTTATCTAGCAATTGCTATTATTTTAAGTATTAATCATGTTAATTCATCTCTCTCTTGTAGAGAAATTTTGATTATATATATATATATATATATATATATATATATGTTTATCAAAGTGCATTCAATGGAATTAAGTTATTAACATTCTATGAAAATAACTATTTTTATTAAACTTCGTTTTAATAATTACCCAGAATATTCAGTTTTTGATTCATAAAAATTTTGTGTTTAGTCTTTATGAATATTTTAAACATTTAATATTATTTTCTCTAGCAAATTATTTCAAAAACTTAACACAAAACAAATTTCTTGGGCAGCAAACACATTTAAGGTTACTTAAATATTCATCAGTAAAGTAAACAAACGTTTCAAGAGCTTTAAATGTAATCAAAGAAATATAAAGGACCTTTAAGATAACAGCAAGCGATGTATAAGTGCATAAGAACTTACCATACGTTGTTTTCGTCATTTTCAAAATATTGTAAGAACGTTAATATCCCTTTTTCTGAGAGCTCTTTCTTCAGGAAGATAATATTAGCTATGTAAATATGTATTGTATACATACTTGATGTAAATAGTAATATACATAAGGTGAGTTACATAAATGTGCTTCGTCAGTAAAGATACGTTCAGTAATAATTAATGGGATCTGAAAGATTGGCTTCGAAATATGTTGTTAAACTCCTTCTGTGCTAATGAATATGTAAGAGGTTAGTCACTAAAAGTCTTAGAAGCTTTCTAATAGAATTATAAGGAACACCTTAATGTTTAAAAAATAACTACATAGATCGAGAAATATATATACATATATTATTTACAATGGTTTATTTTTGTGAAAAAGAAGAGTTTCACGTGCATTGATTAAATTAATGGTAAATATTGTATAATCCGGATAATCCCGAAAAAATAAATTCAAATATACTTAAGATAAAAGAAATTGTCATTGGAAATTTTAGAAATTTTTGAGAATTTCTAAAATTAAGAATAAAATATGTATAAATTAATAATAAAAATATTTAAATTCCTAACAATTTATATAGATAATGTAAATTAATAATGCTGAGTTTACCAAAATATCGAGTCGCAAAACTTAAGTAAATATATAATTACTTTATCTCTACGCTTTGAAACATTTTATTTCAAAGCGGTACTTCAAAAACACAAAAACCTAAAGATTTTACTTGAAAGTATTTTAAAATACCCCAGAAACATCATGTTCTAACCCAAAATAATAAAATAGGATTTTATTTCGGGCATCTGTAGCCCCTATAAAATTTCGTCCCGAACATCGTAAACTCTCATTTGAGAAGCATTTATCTTTCAAATGTATGCAACTTTGAAATATTCTCTTTCGAAAAATACTAGTTTCTGGAGCAATGGATTGAATATTGTATTTTGTGGAAAAAACAACATTCAAATTGAATCGAAGAGTAGACTGGCTTAGACAAAACGTTCAATTTAATTTTATATAGATATATTCTAAAAATTCTGCTTATATTCTGAAAGGACGATCAAAAAAGTCTGATTTTATGAAATATGAATTGTAAAAGTCCAAATGTAAAAGCGAAAGCCTTAAGCTCAAAGGAATTAATGATTAGACCGTTGATTAAACTTAAATATATTTTCATATTTATATTAACAGAATTAAATTGCTATAAAAGTGTTACTATTTGTTTTAAATTTTTATAATTTATATTAAATTATCACGCATATTATTACACTTAAAGCTAATTTTAAATGGTGAAGTGCCATTTATTTCCAATAATAAACCCAACCTCAAAATAATGCTGAGCCTTACTAGCATATTGATAATGTAAGCTTATCTTTCACTGAATGCAATCAGTTATTTAAACTCACAATTGTTTGGGCTCTAAACTTTCAATTGATTAAATCACACTTTCTATTTTCATTTGAAAAGTGCTTGGATAAATGCAGAAAAATATAGTTATTCGTTGTGCCTTACGACTTCATTAACTTAGAGAAATTTTTAAAGTGTTTAATATTATACAATGCTTTTCCGTATCATTGGATTATCTTCTAGTATTTTGATGTATTTCTATAAGTTCCATGAAGTATTCTCGATGAATATCTTAAAAATTTGAACTCTTACAAGGAGTAACTATCGAAAATTTTCTTTAAGGAAGTGTTAACAATTTAACGAAATTAATGGTACTGTTTTCGAAAGACGAATTTGGAATCTGAAGGCATAATTCTAAATTTATAAGAAAAGGCACAGGTTCCATAGGCAGAAATCATTATATATTACTTCTAATAAGGAAACAGATGTAACAAACATTAAAAATCATATAACTCTCATACGGATTTAAGATAATATTAATAATATATTCAATGGGATAGAATGATGAAATACAAACTTAACCTCAAGATTCTTCTCCAAGTATACAGAAAACTAATTAATTGTAAATCTAAGAAAAAAATACGCGTAATAAAATTCTACTGCCAATTACATATTTTAAAACTATCTAACAAATAATAATAATAATAATGCTATTCACATGATATTTTATAGAAGCACATGATATTAATATTATATGATATGAACACGATATTGATATTATATGATATGCACACGATATTTTATAGAAGCATTTGGAACGAACTTTCAAGAAAAAAAATATTTTCTAAAATGTACCTCAAATAGAAATATTGATTTAAAAATTGACGCTCATTGTTAGATAATGGAAAATAATTATGAGATGGCATCGTGTATAACATGGCGTCGTATGGATACAACTCTGGTTAATGATAAAAAGAAATTGAAAATATTTTCAGTATAAGGAATTTGTTTTCATAAAATGTTATGGATATTGTACAAATAGATTAACTATAAAGCATATTGATAAATACAAAGTTGAGAAAATTGCTGAAACAACTGAGTCGAGAGAAAGAAAGAGAGCGAATTGCTCTGACAAAATACATAGTTCGTAATAGAGTTTTAAGCACGAAGCCATTACTCGTAGCTCGTTAATCCGTCTTGTCAACCTTGATGTTGCTAGATAGTCAAGTGACACTTTATTAGAATATATATCAAAGGTTAAAGTGAAGCTATTAAATATATATAAATGTCGTATGTTACATTGATATCATTGGGTTATTGATTACGTATAAATAATCCAGCATTCACATACGATTTTGAGAATAATGCAGATATTTAGATATATCTTGTAAAATATTTTAATTTTTTTCAGTGGTACATAAAATCACAAATTTTCACTTTTCATATATGTATTCACTTTTAAGCAAATTGTGACACAGCATACACACATACGGCGCTTAGCACTAAATGTTCAACTTCTGGATCAATCTCGATTCCTCTACTGCAGGGTATAAAGCTGTTTTGACTCTGGTCCTTTTGAAATATAAGGTATTTTCATAGAGCCCCCACACTCTACGCTTCAAAGAATATATCTTAAAATATATATTTAAAGTAGATCAACATGTTGTAGGAACTTTCTGTTAAAGCAATTATAAAAAAGTTTTGAATATCTGTTTAAAAATTTAATTTATTTTTAATGTAAGTTATTACTTATAAATATTAATTCTTGATTCAAGTGTCATCTACCCAAATTTATATTTAGATAATAGGATATGTGTTTGCATTTTTGTACATAAAATGTTGAACTCAATGTCTGTTGAAATTATCTGTTGTCGCGTATCATATTAATTCTGCGTTTACTTTCTTTTATATTTCGTTTTTGTAGCCACTCCCATTGAGAAATATTTTTCTTATAATTGCATTGTTCTGAATAGGATTAAAATGCTTATCACTGTCCTGCTTATTTTGCATGAATATGTGACCTAAAATTTAGGAGCTGTTTTTGTTGAAATTTAGATTTTAACGTCAAACTTATTGATATCTCAACAAGTTGGTTTCTTTTTTTCATTATTTGTGATTTTTGCCACGAATGAAAAAAGGTGCACTTTCCACTAGAAATCTATAAATTTTGCTAAAGATTGTATGAAAGAATATAAAATGTTTTCGTGGAACCCGGTACAGAAAAAATAGAAAATTCTAAATCTGCTAGGTAGTACACGTGATTAAAAATGCTTTAACATTATTTTATTATATTATAATAGGGATTTAAAGTGTTAGAAAATATAAAATTTTATTATGTATAAATAAAATGTTCAGTTTTCCTGATTGTGAGATGAGTTTTAGATGTTTGATTTTTGAATGAATTTTGCGTACACATTTATACTCTACTTTTCGATGTTTTATTGTGTCTCATGAAACCCCTTGGTATGCTTCGAGTAATTCCAAGATTCTGTGGAACATCGTTTGAAGACCACTGAATTACTATATCATCAATATACCACAGAAGCGCAATATGGTGGACTAAATTTGCACCCGAGCAACATCGCAAAAAATGATTCAAACTCTATTGAAAACTTTAAGAAAAGAACCGTTCAATTACTCTCTGCGCACTACTTAAAATTATTGTTTTAAGACTTAACTTGAAACTCGTAATAATATTATTTGTTTTGAGGATTCTGTTTCTCACACAAAAGTAAAAGCTTTTCAAAATAGTTTTAAAAAAGTGATTAATCTTTCTTCAGAATCGAATTTGTAAATAAAAACAATCTTTATGCAGAAGTGCTTACTCACAGTCAGAAACTCATAGTATAGTTACTCTTTATATGAAATGGCAAACAAGTACTTAGAAAACTGAATGCTAAAAATATTTAATGTATAAAGGTCAATAATGGAATGTTCCTGTGCTGTTCTTTGTTGTTGTCGTGTCCTTCCCACAGGGAAGGAATGAAAGTCGCCATTGCCTGTGAAACAGGTTTTACTTCTTAACGATAGATGGCGACACCACCTATCTCCACCTCCACAATTTTGGCATGGAACTGAAGGGGAGGGATATATTCTCCACAAGACTTTCGGACCCACTGACTTTACTCAGTGGTATTTAGTGGCATCGGGCATCGAACCCAGGCCCTCAGGTCTGGAGTCCGATACTCTAACCACTAGGCTACCCACGGCTGTTTCTTTAAAAAAATATGCAGATACCTTAGGCTAATAAATTGTTATTAATTTCAATCAAAGTTCAAATGAATTATATATTGTCCTTGTGTCTAATATTTAGAAAATTCGTTTAAAGTCAAAGTCATTATGGAAAGGGTTCGGCTATTAGATAATTTGATAACATTAACTCCCCTAATAACACAATGGGGAATATTTTAAAAATTTCTCTGTTTCATTAAATAATGATTTGCAATAAAAAACAAAAGTATTCCACAGACAAGTTGTAACGTTAGAAAATTATTTTAGAACAAGATATATGAGAAGAATATAAAAACTGGAAAGATTTAATTTATATGCATGTTGAGGAATTAAATAAAGTAGATTCAACGCTGCAATAGTTCTTCGGACGTCTAAAAACTCTTAAATAATGCACAATAAGGTAATAGTGTGTAACGCAAAAATGGTGAAACTGTACAGAACGACAATATTCATGTGTCCTTGGAATCTCATTATCTTAGGATTAATTTCAATTTAGGGAGTAAAAAGATTGAAATTTCACTCGCAGATAACACTGAAAAGAATATTATATACATTAGACTATGTGAGTTTATGCATAAAATAATGCATGTGTTTACATTTTTGTATCAATTTTTACTACTACGGTTAGTGAGTGATTTGTTTTTGGTACTATGACTGCAAATACTCGAGTTTAGAATCGGATATGCATAATGATTCAATTTAATATCATATTGATGAAGAATATAATTGATAAATTTTTAAATGACACTGGAACTCAAATCCTCAAAAAAGAAAAATACAAATTTTTTGGAAGAAAATATTTGGCCAAGTGCAACTCTTATTAATTGACCTTGGTCAAAATTATAAAGTCGCAAATAGCCTGTATGTTCCCATAGAACAACAACAAGAATATCTGAGAAAGCCAAGAATCGTTTTTTTAGTAGAAAAATCTATCCATGTCTTAAATACTTATTTTACTTAAAATTTACACTGCAGGTATACCACCAGAAAAAGATTAACTTCAGTTCTAAAGTTGGCAAGTCGTTTCATTTGGCAGCTTCTTAGAAGTCTGAAAAGAAATGCCTTAAATAGTTGCCAAAAAAGTCCAAGATTAAACTTAAGAAACTTTCACAGAATGATTTTATCTTTAGCTTTTTTTTAAACAAAATACCCTGTATCGATAACACGTCCCTTTTCATGCCTGAGTTGTATTTAATTATTATGCTTCACCAATTTCAGGGGAGCTCAAAATGTACTTTATATAAACAGTTTTTAAAGTTATTATAACCTTTAGTAAAAAGAATTTTTTCCGATGCTGAATTTATTCAAAACTCTAAGAGAGTTAGAAAATACACTTTATTAAATCTTAAAAGCTTTTCGTCATAAAGTAGTTAAAATGCTTTCTTTTTCTTTTAACACTGTAATACTGCTAAATATGTAACCAGTATTTTTCACTTCTGTTTTTCTATACAAACCTCTAATATTCCGTTGTATATATCTGATTTCTTATTTTCAACTTGGATTCTGAGAAAACAAAAAATAACATGAGAAAAAACTAATGTTTTGTAAGCGATTGCACCAAAGTGTTAGTTTCTTTTTGTCTAGATCTTATAGCTTTGTTTTTTTTAAATATATATAAAATGTTTATTTTTCAATCATATATTATTTATTTATTATGCTTATTTATCATATTTATCATTCTTACTTTTTATTAGAAGGAATATCGTAAAGTAAAATAGATTGATTAAGAACATTTTTAATCGAAATAACTCCCCAAAGTACTACTAAGGAATCAAAGCAAATAATTCATTGGCAATGGTATTTTTTAAAACAAAAGTGAAAGTATTAGAGTATTATAGTGTAGCTCCCGAAACACATGTTATAGTTAACGAATGTATTTGTGTAGTCGAAGTCAGCCTCATTCATTATAAAACATGTATATAACCAGTCATTTATAAAACTGACAAATTACAACTTTATATGCACAAAATGTAATTCTCGAGAACAGAAATTTGCCAAATTTTAAGAGGCTATTACATTGGCTCCCTATTACGTCTTCTTTCATCCATTAGGACTTAATTTTCAAAAATATTTTCTTAAAGAGACAAATTTCATTTTTAAAAATTATTTTCACGTAAAAAAGTCACTTTTATCAAATTATACATATATTTTTGTAACTTCCACGTAATCAGGAAATTAAAAAATGAAATTTAAATTAATTATTACTGATTTTGGGACAATTATGAGGCTGTCGTATTTATCTTGAGAAAAGTTCCTTAATCTCGGAATATATTTGGGTGTTAAATGTGTTTTTTCCACTTAAAATATTTACATCAGAATGCGATTTCATAAAGTCACCAATATAGTAGCGATACAATGGTTACATAATCGTATGATTTGAGATATGTGATTACAGCGGGAAAAATAAACTCGACTGTTTGATATACGAAATATATTATTTTATTATTTGCTAAAATGTGTATTAACTTTGTAAAATTTTATGATAAAAATTAATTTTTAAAAAATTATGAATGTATATATTTTCTTCATTGCTGCACTTTTTTACAAAAATCTGCTTAAAACACTTTTAATGTAATTTTTATTTTGTATTTAAATTTTGTTTCATAATCTATGTATTAAAAATAAAATACAAAATTAGAGCCGATCATAGAAATTTCAAAAGACTTTTTGGAATCTGTTTTGAAGAATGTCGTTGATTGCAAATGAATATAAACGTTATCTGATCCGTTTTGAGACGTATAACATTTTACAAACGCCATTTATTTAATAAGCAAATAATAATGCTATGAAAGCCTTAAATTATTTTTTTCATCAGTATGACTGCTCCAAAGCAATAAAAATATACAAATAAAACGCTACAAAAAACATAACTAAAACATTTCATATATTAAATAATTTATGAAGCATAATAAACCATCGAGTTAAATAGTTCATCTTGTAAGACCTACTTTTCATAAAGTAAGAAACCGATATTAGAGTTTCAATACATTATTCAACAACGTTTTGAACAACCAAACATATAAATATCGTCTTCATTGTTATGAAAAACTCAATAAATCAAATTAATTTATATTTCCTACCCCTTTACATGAAGGAAATTTCATTAGAATTATGTTGTTCTATTGCAATCAAAATGCAAGCCATGCTTTCAGGTTTACATGAAATATGACTTTATTTTCAGCGTCTGTAGGAATTGATGCCAGTAGATGCTTGAAAACAGCGTTAATAACTTTGTAATTTGCTTAAATTTGCATGATTAACTTCTAAAATGTGAGGAAAAGGTTCCACAAAAGCTTAACCTCCCACGTTCAAATTTGTTTTGAATTTTTATAAGTAAATAAATTATGTTAGAATGTTCACGACACTGTAATGCAAATTTCTGTCGCAAAGTTTGTTAAAATGAACAAGAATGCCTTTATTATGAAGGAAAATACACCAACTAAAATGTGTTAAAGTTATCATTATATTATACATGTGCAAAACCATTTTTGCAAATACAATTATGATTTGTATTAAATTATGTTCAAAGAATTTTTACTTAAAATATATTTATTATTTATTAAAATACGTTTGGATGAAATTTAATATTCAACGTTTTATGACGAAATCTTTCAAATTATTAAAAGTATTTTGCAGTTATATGTTGTTCATGTGAATAACAGAAAACAAAAGAAGAATTACTTTAAAATTTGAATTGTGGGGTAGTTAGTAAAAGAAGTTATTAACATTTTCTTAAAATATAAAAGGCATAAGATTTCTGCGAAAAGATTTTAACGTATTGGTAAGCTTAGATCCAAAACTCCAAATTGCTTATGAACACGAAAAAAGAGGAAGTTAGTTTCTTCCATAAAAGAAGAAGACGTTCCAAGTTTTTAATAGGAACAAAAAACTAGGCTGAGATGCAACGAATCGGTCTCTAAAGAAATTTAAAATAACGAGAGATCCTTAGAAAAGAAAAGATATGGATAATATATTTTGCATGGAATATATTTTTGAAGATCCATTCAAAATGTGCTTAGATCAATGAGTAAGGAAGCTCAAAGCTAAAGAGAAACTCCTCAAACAACAGCAACAAAATGCACAAATCCTTCTTTCTAACTAAAGGGTGTGCGAGAACTTCTTGAGAGGCAAAAAACGAAACTGCAGAGCTGAATATCATCTTAACTTTCTTATATATCACTGAATTTGCAGTTTTAAAATAAAAGCAATATACATTTTCAAAGCAATAGCATCCATCTGAGCTATTATAGGAAGAAGCAGAATTTCAGATGATTTACAAAACGAAATTTGTTCGGAATATATCACAGGTTTCCGTTCTTTTATTCGGAAATTTTAGAACTGAAATAAGTCGGTATGAAAGAAACCACAATAGGGAATAAGAAAAAACCACCTTGAGTTAAATTATTAAGAAATATTAATTTTAGATAGTTATTACTATTATATAAATATATATCTTAAAAAACACTTACCAAATGCAGAATTTTAAGCTACTTATGAAAAATTTCTAACTCACTAACAGTTAGCTAAAACTAAGAGAGATTTATATAATAGACATAAAAGAAGTTTTAATCGTGAATTTCAGGAAAGAAAATAACATTCAATTTTCAAAAATAATGTAGCATTCTATACTAATTATACTTTTTTATGAAGAGAGAGAGAGAGAATTTTCACCTAAATATTATATTAGTTTTAGATTCACGCAAGTAAACATGCGTATATATATATATATATATATATATATATATATACATATATATATATTTATACATGAACGCACACACATACACATATAAATATACATATATACAAGGCTTTGATCTGCTTTCGCATACACATTATACTATTTTTGCATTTTTGTAAGTAAACACACACACATATAAAAACATATACGTCCAAAATCATCAGTTAATTATTAATTTGATTCACAAAAATACAAAATATCTAGATATTTTTTTTTAAAAAAAATGTATATAAATATTTTTAAAGTGATTACTATTTTTTTTTCCACTTATCTTTAAAACTTTGTCAGAATTATGACACGTTTTATTTTTGCATTCACTTTTCTACCATTTTTCAAGCTTCTATTTAAAAATTGTTTGATATAATTTGAAGAAAAATTTTTATATCTTACTTTTCGATAATCATTGGTAAATTAATGTATTTTTTATGAACTTAATGCTTTCGTTATTACAAAACAAAAATAAACGATTTTCTCTTTTTTTTTTTTTTTTTTGGCCATTCTTTAAACGATGAATTTGCTGCAGCAATCATTCTGGACACTATTTTATTTGATATATACCAACAAGAGCAAAGTCCCTAAAACATTATCGTAAAATACAGAGACGAACCCGTCTGTAGGCCATATTAGATAGATTTTTCTTTACAAAAATCACCTGCACGAACATCTGTTCTGATTTCCTGTAGGGGGAAAATCATCGATCAAAACCTGTTCCATTCCATCAAAGTATTTGCTCTTTTTGAATTTTACACCTTGGTGTCTGCCTTCAGGCTGTTTTGTCACCAACTCCCTTTTATTTTTGAAGTTATCTAGCAAAATGGTTGTAAACAAATTTCTTTTGTAGTTTGCACGATGTCAAAAACACGTCATTGAAACATCATATAGTAAAAGCAATAGTCAAAAGACTCGTTTTATTTTAGAATGATTTGATCTGTTTTTCCTTTGTACTTGGAAATCATATTTTCTGATGGATGCATGCTATTTTTCAATGCATATGGATGATTGATAAAAGAATATTCTGAAAATTAGTTTGGTAGTAGTTATCAAAACTAGTTTGTAAACTATGCAGTATGTGTTGCATTGCCTCAACTAATACGATTAATAAGTATATAGTAAATTTGAAACACTAAAAATTAAGATATTTCTTAAATTTAAAAACCCATTCCTATTTAAAAAATAAAATTTAAAATAATTTTTTTGTAAAAAAATGTTATATTTTGGTTTTAACAATTTCTTATTGTGGGAGAAATAAATGTACGTTATTCGTAATATCATTATTGGATAAAAATTTAATATTGGAGATTATATCATTTCTCTACGCAGAAAGACAATTGTATCTGACATTGATTCAATTTCCTATAAAAATATCACTCTTAAGCTGGAAACAGGGTATCTATAATATTGATTTTCCATAAATCTATGCATTTATAGATAATAATTTGATTGGAGAAGGAAAAATACATTTTATTGAATTGTATCGGCTATTGGAAGATATCGGATTAATATCAATTGATATAAAATGTTAAAAAATGAAAGAAAATCAAATTATGTGTATTATTTAAGTAACATAGTACAAAAAAAGTTTAATTTTGAAAATATATTTCGCATCATCTGTAAAATAAATGCATTGTAATATTTAATCTGTAAAATTAGCGTACAAGTTGATTAAATTATTTAGTTGCCAAGGATCCAATACTGTTACATATATGCTAGTTATATCACATTTAAGTTATAGACATTATAATAAAGATATTACTCACATTAAACTTAAAATAGGAGACATATTTAGATTAAAGTGTAAGAAAAACGTAAAAGAAGAATGAACACTGAGAAATTTTTGAGATTTTAAATGAAATGTAAGGTACTTAAGATTGAATGAAATCACTAGAATATTATTTAACATTAGTTGCTATTTTAATTTTTCTGCAAACAGATTTTTATTCGAGTACATACATAAATTTTAAATAATTAAACTTCTAACTATCGTATAGTATAATAGTAAATTAGGGTACATTAATTGAATAATATGCAATCTAGTTATTTTAAAGAAAAATAACTGTATTTGAGACGGAAGTGAAAACTATTTTATTAAGTTAAATACATAAACAGTTTTAAAATTTGAATAATAAAATAGCGAAGTTAAACATTTCTCTGTAAGCAAATCTCATTTCACTAATTCTTTTTGAAATTTTCTTTGTTTAACTCTTTATATTGGGACCGTAGAGAGAGTATTTAATATTACCATTCAACGTATTTTTAAAGAAGCATTACTGTTTGATTCAAGCTAAGTTAATTTACTGCTTTAAGAGAAGTTTGTAATACTGAAATCTTTCACAGTATTTCTTTAAGATTTCATTGAATACACAAAGTCAAATCAAATTAAACTTTTTAGTCGACAAGAATTTTACAATATTTTTTCCTTTAAACATCTAATTTAAACACGTAAAATGTTGAATACTTGAATACCCAATAAAATGTTTCCTTACTTATAGAAATATATATATAGAAAGCAAATTAATGTGTACTTTAAGAAATCCTTTGGCAGTTACTTGAAACCAAATGTAGACAATATTTGTCTTTAGTATGTTTTATTGCCGTATGTAGTTCACACTATATATATATTATACAAAATTTATTAGATATATTTAAAAGAATGAAATATTTCTATAATTGTAAATCACTCTTTAAATTCACCGACAGGCAATATAGTATTAAGGATCATAGTCCCAACTTAAGAATGTAGGATCCATAGCGTCATGAGTCTCACCCCAAATTCTCAGCCTTTCATCACCATGAACTAGTCTGAAGCTAGAATCATTTCTCCAAGCTATTCGTTTACAGTTCTGTAAAGTCAATTCTCTGTGTTCTATGTCTCATACATGACATGGAGCCTGAGAGAGTGTATTTTGCAACGTTACTTTCATAAGTCTACGGCTCTCTGGGCCCGTATTCTTAAACGAGCTTAGCAATGATCCGTGTACTCGCTGTAAGAGCAACGCCTTAACTCAGTCGGTTGGTAATTTGTGCTAATATTTGGATTAGCTAGTTGTGTTGAACTGTCTTTCAACATTGCCATATGCTGAAATGTCTCACAATAAACTCATCCAAGGCTGGTTGTCTTTGTAGTTTGTTCATTGTTAATTTTGCTTAACCTTTCGTGTATTCTCAAGGTAGTCTTGACACTGTAAATCTTGCAAATCCTATCTCTGTGATAAAATTGGAAACTGAATGGCTCATGCGTCTAACGCCTTCTGTTTCTCACTATCGATGGTGCCTAAGTTAGAAGTTTTGCCCATGTTAACAGTTGAAACGAAGGATTAATAACAAAAGCAGTACTAGCAGTGGCGTAACGTATACCTCCTCTACCCTCGCATTGCGGGTGGCCCAAAGCTTGACTGCCTCCAAGTAAGCCTGACTGTCAAGTAAGCCTCCAATGCTTGACTACCCTTTGTAAAATCCTACTTGGGACCCAAAACCAGACTTTGAAGGGGGTCCAAATGACCTCCGTTACGCCATTGAGTGCTAGACATGTATGCATTAACCGCTGCGCCCTCATTTGAGCTTAAATGAGGAGTAATTGTTCACAATTTAAATAGAATTGTCTATGCCTACTTTTCCATGACACTTTATTGTATATTACAACAATAAACACAAACCAAAAAAATTAAAGTGTATTTACTAAGGTTTCTATATCAAATGAAAAAAGTTAAAGCATAAAAAAAGTTTTATTTTTAAGTTCAACAATTCCTATTTTGCTTCACAATTATTATGCATATTTTATGTTTCTATAAACTGTTATTCCATAGTAAAAAATTCTTTTTTCCAAATCTAACAATACAATTTAAGGTTTTCAAAATTATTTAATATAATCAAAACTTCAAGGTATTTTCCAATGCTAAATTTTGAATTCCATTTGTACAATAGAATTGAATATTCAAAATGTTTGCAAACAAATGAAGCTGAACATCCTAGATCACATAGGAATTCAAAGAGGAAATGCTAAATTAATTTTAAGGGATCAAATAACATAAGCGAGGACGGTTGTGTTTGCTTTTCAATTGCATATGCATGTTTAAATCCCGATGATTTTAACGTTATGGTTCATTTTTAAAATTTTATAATGGCATTATCTTAAGTTTTATTTAATAGAAAATTTATTTCATAGAATTTTGATACAAACAAAATATTATTAGAAATGATGTTACACCTTAAAGATAAAAAGGTTTGGTTTAAGTTTTAAAACACATATATAAGAGCTTCAAATTAAAACTTACAGCCATTTACATTTTGAAACAAAATTTATTTATTTATTGTTGAAACACAAGTAAATCACCATCTTGATTTTAACATCTATCATTTTCTCATCTCGCCCTTGATGTCAAAGTTCTTTCATCACTGAAAGATCCTAAGAAGCACTTTCAATTCTACGACAAATTTCTGTTGCATAAAATTATGTGTATCTTTAACATAAATATTTGTTCCCTTTTTCCTCATATACTGTTCATACATACTACTAAAAATAAATTGATAGCGATAATATTTCGTGCTTCGGCGGTGGTTAGCTGACTGTAGCCCTTGATCTTGAAGAAAAATAATTTGCAAATGAGCGCGAAATAATGTCGCCCTCAGAAGCAATACTATTGGGTATTGGTGATGGGCCACGATCCACAATTGACTGGCAAGGATGACGCCTGAATGGACGCTCCTTTCCAAACTACCACTACACAAGAACGGAAGGAATATGAGCCCAGACAGACTTACATAAGCCCATCTACATGGCAAGTCTTCAGTGGTAAAAGGTTCGAATTAATGACTCGACAACGTTGTCCACGAGTTAATGACCTTGACTACTAGTATACTTTAGATACCGAGACCTATACAAAATTGCGCATGAATTTAAAACTTCTTAAATATGACGATTTTCACTTCCTTTTGAAATATTTTAAAATTTAATTAAATTGCTTTTTTATTTAATTGAACACTATATATATCTAAGCATATTTATTTAAAATACCATTCAAACTAAAAATTGTACTTCACACTAATAGGCATGTGTATATACACACTAATCGAAACTTGATTGACTGTGCACTAACATCGGATCGCTAAAATTAAAACAGTTGATGATTACCTCGCGATTTTGAGCCATAGTCAAATGGCGAAGGCAGCATCTGGTCTAGTACTCCACTTTCTAAATTTATACACCAGGTCAAAATGAGTACTAAGAACCTGAACTGATTTAGTAATGCAGTAGTACATTTATATACTTATTTTTTTACTGGCATTATGATTTGAAATCACAACTCTGTAAAAATGTGTCTATCCCCACTCGACTACCACTGCTATACTTAATATGGACAGCAAACGCTTAATCCCAGACAAAACGCGAACCGGGTACTAACGCTAATGGTCGTGCGGGGTGGCGCAGAGACCCCTATCACTTATGTATTATTATTTCTATTGTATACAATAAAAAATCATAATTTTTGTAAATAACTTAATTAACAGGAATTATACTTACACACTTTTAATGCCTTGTTAATTTTTCTTGCATAATGTGAGAACAATTTCAGCCAAGCTGAATTAAAATGCTTCAAACGTGTGCGACTTCAATAAAGGACACAAATCACACACACTTTTCATTAACGTTACAAATTGGTTCTTACAGTAAAAAACTGTCACATTTTGTGTAAGTATTTGTAGTTTTATTTTCTTAAGACTATCAACAAATAACATATTGAGCCTTGCCTTGCTGGCTTACTTTTGACGGGGGCCTTCTGTCTTGTGTTAAACTTGGCAAAGCCAAATTTTTATATGCATTTATAGGTCCAATAGAGATTTCCATCTAATCCGTCTTCCCAGCCCCTCTGATTTATAGTAAAATGTTCTGATATATATTCAGTATAAATGTTAGTATATTCTCCTATCGTTGTTATAATTTTTTAGCCAAAAATTTTCCTAACTTTCTGGAGATTTGCTACATTACGTGAAATGGTTTTTATTCATGGTAAATGAGTTATTACGTTTTGAGAACCAATTTGAACTCTCTAGGATTTAACTTTTGTTCCTGACAAATGATTATTTTCCTAACAAAAATGCTACCTTTAGACTCAAACGTTTCATATTCGTTTCTCTTCTCAAATTTACTTTTGCTATCATGATTTCTATCTATTATTTCATTAGGTTTGTTCCCCAAACATTTAACTATTAGGCCTTGCCAGTATTTCTTAGCTTGTTTTATCCATTTATTTTTTTGGAAGTTTCAAACTCCTTCAATAGAGATCACAGATGCTGCATTTTTTATATTTCGTTAATTTATATTTACATCAATCAAACCCCTATGTTGTTCACATGAGAAGAAAAAACACCGTTTGTAGTAAATTTCTTGGAACAAATGTAGTATCACGAGGAACTCAATCATCACAAATACCCTAATATTCTAGAAAACGATTGCCACACATAAAATAATGGGAAAATATGTTACAAACACATTTTAAATCTCATGAACACTGGAGGATATTGACAAGTTAACAAATGCAAGGAGGTAACAAGCAAACAAATTTCTCAGAATTAAATATTTTATGATCCTGATGTGATTATGCGCCTCGCGTGACCTCTTCGGGGCTAATATTTTTACAATTTTCTGTTAAAAGATTTTAAATGTACATTTTGAAAAAAGGAGTGAGTACCTATCTTTAACACTTGGTTTTTATATGTACATTTTATCCTCATTAACATAGAAACTTATAGTAAATATTTTTAAGTCCAATCCAAACAGCATCCATCATCTTTAAAACGAACATTGACATGACAGCGGTTTAATAACATTTTGCTATATTCACTGACAAAGAACTTTCTAATTTTCTTTTGAGCATGTTCTTTCAATCTAAAATTTTGAGAGTTTGTTTTATCCATGGGTTTGATTATGGAGCATAATTGTGTACCAGCATTAATAAAAACCTTTTCCCAAAAAACAATCAATCACAATTCAAATTTGATACAACAATTTTTTATTTTGAGTTTGATTTTTTAATTTCAAACATCGTTCATCAAACATTTTAAGAAGTTAAGCCTGAGTTTTTATTTTATATCCTAAGTAATTGTCAAAAGTCGAATTGTTCAATTAAAATATGTATTCAAATGAGATACA
This sequence comes from Trichonephila clavata, assembly GCA_019973975.1. Classification (NCBI taxonomy): domain Eukaryota; kingdom Metazoa; phylum Arthropoda; class Arachnida; order Araneae; family Nephilidae; genus Trichonephila; species Trichonephila clavata. The sequence goes on along the minus strand of BMAO01038032.1, from coordinate 734 downwards.
GGTTGATACGTAATGCCTTTAAAATAAATTGGGAAAAACCCCAAACGTATTTAAACTTAAAAGGTACATATATGTGATCTTGAAAGTCATTTTTGGTCATTGAAATGCTAAGTTATTCACTAATCGTATTCAAAAATCAATATGTTGTTAAACTTTACAAAATATATTACATAACCAATATTTTATTATTTGTGATGTGCATAAGAAAATGTAAATTGTATAAAAATATGCTCAAAACCATACAAAATGGAGATATATGCATTCTATACACAATATTAATTTGTTATAAACATTTATATATATATATATAATCAGGTCTTTCAGTAAGTATCATATAGATTTTTTTTGCACAATATGTAATGTAAAATGCAGCGAGATTCAGTCAATTAATTTATTTACTTGTTTACTGAATGATTTTCTGCTGTTTATTTGAGACAGACAACAGTATGCTAAACACCACTAATAACGAGTAACAACTTTACGAGTTTTCTTTTGATCAATACATGAGTGAATGATTTAATAAGAACGCTATTTCTACCAAGATAATAGGGGTTGAGTTACTTGAGTTTTCAATCTTAAATGCTGTGTTAGAAGTGTTCACATTTCCTATCTTCATAACTGTGTTGATTAGCGTTTTGTAGATTACTCAATTTATATCTATGTATATATATATATATATACTAGCTGTTACCCGCCCGCTTCGCTGGGTATTTCATGATGTTTTATAAATTTTT